>VZTO01002463.1:0-15863 GCA_013400615.1 Syrrhaptes paradoxus
AAAAAAACCCACCCAAACACACACAAGAAGAACTAAGGAGATTCAGTCACTTTACAACGGTCACTTCGACCAGAAAATTATTGTAAAAATATGTAGAAAACTTGTATTTGTTCCAAGAACAGACTCTAATATTTAGGCTAAAATTATAGATAATTTCTCATTAAAAAACAAATATTGAAACATATAGATTCATTTCATTAAGATGTTTCATATTTGCTTATGCATTTGCATGCTTCACTTAAAACAGCTCAGCTACATTTCACTTCTACAGATGCCTAGCAACTGCCCTACAAACAGCCAATGATTTTTTCCACAGCTGCTGGACAAGGTGATGTATAATAACATGCTACTTCAGTCAATAAGCGCCCTTAGTCTGCTTTTAGCCACATTTGTAGCCACGCCTAGGAGTATGGTCCAAAATGCATCACTGTTTGTTAAGTAAACCCTCANACCAGTAAATCTATTAGGCTAATGTCTCCATCAGGTCACATCTCACAAAAAAACTACCTATGCAAAGAGCATATTTGACTCTTTCTACAAGCACTGTAAAACACCTAGTTTTCCTTGTATTGAAAACACAAGTGGCCAATGCCTCATTTACAGTTACTGAAGGGAGCATCATTTGTACCAGGTTAGAAATTACATCCTACCTTTCCAAAGAAGGGATCATCCATATATTTTTATATCCCTTTTTACCCTCTCCACTTTGCAGCTCCAAGGTTAACATTAGATACCACAGGCTGAAATACTCTAAGTGAGAGGGTTTCAGATGCTGGGTCTCTCTTTCAATAACAGGTACCATAGCAGGAGGAAAAGACACACTGGCCATCTTTTGCTCTACAGCTCTAGACGTAGAACCAAACACAGGAAAGAGTCAACTTGTATCTTTTTTTTTTCCTTGCAAGCATGTATTTACATAATGCTAATCTAAGTATATATAGTAACAGATCAAAGAGATTAATTTATCATCACTGAAATAAAGTTGAATCTGTATCCTTTGCTTCAGATGATCAATCTCCCATTAGTAACTTTACATCATCATCTCTATGATTTTGTATTAAGAACAATGTTAGTCAAAGACCAATTAAAAACATTTCAAAGATAGTACTGTATATATTTAGACAGTTGATTTATTCCTTTTTTGTAACATACTAATACTACACTGAGATTTAGCTAAGTGAAGGGAATTTAATAGTTAATACATAAGCAGACTTTAAGTCAATTTCTCTCAAAAGCTAAATATCAACAGACATTATACCTAATCACATATAGAAAATGTAACCAAAGAGAAAAGCTAGTTCAGAAGTTAGTAGCTACACAGTTAGTAACAATCTTGTTGCTGTAACAACTGAGTATTAGAAGTAATGTATCACAAAAATTAGTTTACAAAAACACATCATGTGTGCTCACAAAGCTAGCTCCGTCAACATACACTTCAACTTCACAATTTTAAAAACAATCAGGGCATTATATTTACACAAGATCACTCCAAAACCTCTCCTGTTCTAACATATCTCATTTGATCTCTTCAATATCCAATTTTGGTTCTGTTTTTTGTGCAGCATAAAGACAAGACTAAAACTTATAACAGTTTTTAAAACAATTCAATAACTTAATGTGAAAATTTAACAAATATTTGCTTGTGACTTCTCTTTATCGGGAGATGAAATAACACTTCAGCAGAGTAATATCAATGTATCATTACCTGTGTAATACCCTACAAGGAAATGATCTTGTACAGAGTCCAAGTGAAAGAGTTGTTGTCCAGACACAATTCAGCTTCAAAAGACTGCCCATTTCAAAGAGTTGCAAGAATACAGCTTTTTAAAATAATAATTAACAGCAATCTGTTACTATCACCATTTTGTTGAGACTTATCTTGGACTTTGTCTAGCAGAAGGGGTACCTGAGCAAACACATTAAGTCTCTGTGAGATCAGGGACCTGCACTCTAAAAGTTGCAGTGGAGTCTGTAGAACATTCTTTTGCAGTGCAAGAGTCCTCAATAAAGACATAAGAAAATAACAACCACAAAGACAATAATCACAGTACTAAAAACTACAATTATTTAAGCTTATTTAAAAACACAAGTCAAACTTATATTTTTTTACCTGCTGTATAGAAAACAATTGTGGATTTGGGAGCAAAATTTACAGGCTTGACTGTCATCAATTACAGGAGGCAAAGCAGCAAGCTGCAAAATCTGTCTTCCCACAGCAGATTTATATGTGCTGTGTGTTAAGTAGAAGGCCACATGGTTTCTTAATTTCATTAATTCTGTCAAGAAAAGAACAAACTAAGCTGATGCTTTTGGGTTTGTCTGTAATAATTTCAAAAGTAACTAGCCATCAACTTTTTGGTCAGCTAAGAAGTAATATAGCGAAGTCCTAGTGGAGTATTAATAAACCAATTAAGTTTTTAACATAAGCCTGCTGGAATTAGTAACATTATAAAAGTGATACCTCTCTAAGTACAGATACATTAATGTGAGTAAACCTTTTAAACTATTACTAAAATGTTTCATTTTAATTAAGATAACTATGGCTTTTGAGGAAGGAGAACAACTTTACCTCTTCGATCCATGCGAGCTCCAGAAACAGGGTACATAGTACCAGTTTTGAGATAAAGAAGAAATCCAACTTCAGGATCTGCTCTCCGTTCTAAATTCAACAACGTATACAGAATAACCTGCAAACATTATATATAAACTCCTTACAATGTATTAAAAACAAAATACATTAAGGTGTATTTGTTTTTTCCATAATTTATATGGTTAAGCAGCCATTACTACCACAAGTAATCTAGAAGCCATAAGTAGTAAGCACCTAACCAAGGATTTTTATTAAAGGCATCTTCCTTAACTAAAGCTTATAAGGCTACTACCTCTAGATCAGGCCAGCTATCTAGAAAGAGTATGACATTAATTCCTGAAGCAATTTGCTTCAACCTAATACTTGAATGTAGTAAGAAGAGACTAAAGAACAGATATTTCAGGATCAAAGCTATATGTTTGAAAGTGGAAGTGCACATACTTCTTACTCCTCAGTTCACTTCCATTCTGTATCAGCAGCTTTGGGCATGCCAGGATTCCCCAGCCATAAATCTAGATCATACCACACACAAATCAAGTGTTCCACATTCACAAGACAAAATAGGTCACCTAATTTAAAGTATGCATAGCCTCTGAAATTAGTGAAATTAGACATTTGGGTTTTGTACCTGACTTCTGTGCTCTATGGAGTTGGATTCCTTGCCAGACTTGAGCTCCAAAGGCATTATCCTAGACTGTACTCCAGACTGGCGATGGATTTTCACTCTAGCTGTAACATCAATCTTTCCCTTCAACCCAAACCTGGGAGACCAGATATTCTCTTCAATGTCTAAGATATCTACAATCTCTATCTTAGAAGAAATATCTTCTGTTTTTTCAGTACTTGAGCTAGAAAGAAAATTAAACCAGAAGTTAACATTTTCCCTTAATTCTTAATAAATATTAACATGTGTTGTAATTAAATATTTAATATTTTTGCATTACAAGTGCTTTTTAGACCCTAACTTTGGAAATAAAGTGCACCAAGTCTCACTCAAACTATCTTCCCACCAATAGAAGCATTTTATCAAAAAGTTATTTTAAATTGCACATTGGCACGTAGTTTTGCTATTCACCTAAATTTCAAAGTTAAAAAAAAAACTTAAAGCATTTTAAATAGGTTTTAGGTCTTTTCTGAATAACCACACTGTAAAATATTTTGTTTCTTTGAGAAGTTTAATAATACACATTGGAAAGTAGCATACAGATTTTACTGAGACCTGCCATTTCACTGAAACTTTAACATCCTACAGCTATTACCATTAACAGCACAAAGCCACACAAGGAGCTCAGCAGTAGTTGAGTAAAATCACCATTTCACTGGTAAACTGTTATCTTAGTGAAGAATTACATTTGATTAATAAATATTTTCACATTCCGATTTGTAGTCTTGCACATATTTACAGTAACTTCTAGCTTAGTCAGTAGTTCAAATATGCTTCTTTTTCTACTTTGTACCACACTGTTTAAAAGGATTTTAAGACCAAGAAGATTTTTATCAGTTCACACTCAGTCTTAATGTCCTCCCCAGTACTCACAATGGCAGCTAAACAAAGAGCTCTCAAGATCAGCTATTTTGGCAGTGAGGCCATGAATTAGCTGCATATCACTGAACAGATTTGCATACAGTGTTATCCTGAAAATTAAAAGTGAACCAAACAAGATATACAACATAGTACAGTTTTAACTTGTAATTCTGGCTTCTTACAGTTTTAGTTGCATTTTATTTTGGTTAGCTGGATTGCACATGAATTCTTCCACCCATTTAAAAAACGATGGCAAATATTCTTCCACTTCCTGCATTATTTCTGTTTGTTTCAGATTTAAGTGATACCTAAAACATGAAGCCGTGCACGTTAAGGAGACAAAAATATTAAATTTACTGCTGGTACTAAAAAGATTTTGACTCAAGTAGCAACAAGATTAATGGAAATAACTATCCAGTTTTAATAAACATCTGTAAGTTGTAGATAATGACAGATTCATTAAAGTTCAGCTCAATTGATTAATTCATAAAACTAACTGAATATCCATTACAAGAGACAGAATATACTGTTTCTGATGTAACTTTTGAAATTACAGGTGTAGCACAACAAAAGCGTCAGCAGAGTACATGTAACAGAACAAAACCAATAGACTGCAAGAAAGGATTACCAGACTCATGCATTTAAAACTGGCTATTCCTATGCCTTACGCAAAATTGAAAACATTTTTAAAAAATAAAAAGACCATTTGCTTTTTGTTTGAATACACTGATCTGCTACTTTTTCTTCACCTATGTTTTGACAGACTTCAGACCATTTTAATTGGAAAGGAATCCTGATCCTCTGCAGTTGCTAGTTACAAATAAACAAGAAGGCAGAAGTCACATTAAGCAGAACCCAATCATGTGGTGATAGATAATTCAGTGCTGGCATTCAGTGGGAATAATGTATTTCTCTGTTGCTGTAGAAAAAGGCAAGTGGGTTTTGCACAAAAAGATTCATACAAATGCAGATGACCACAGCCAGCAGACTGATGTAACCTACTTTTCAATCCCAACAAATAGTAAACTACATATGCAAAGAGGAATTACAAATAAACAGTTTCAAAGAGGCCCAGCGCAACACAAAAGCCTATAAGTAATATTAGCAGTCACAGTTCAAAATGCCTACCTTCATAACAGAACTAAAGCAATAAATCTTGTTAAAATTTTAACTTCCAGCTCATCTGGAGCTAAGATATACTGACATTGCCCAACATATAATTTATAATATTCTAGATATAATTATTGTTCACATGAATCAAACTTTAACCAAGTCTGAAGTAAAATCTTAAAACTCACAGCCATTCATCTTGCCATTTTCTGATGGAAATATGAAGACTGTTTATTTGGCTAGCATTTCTATCATCTTTGCAGAGAAAATCAGTTAAAGGTTCTCTAACAAATGAGCCATTAAGCAACCTGATAAAGAATATGAAAATATCAGACACCTCAATGCTTGGTCAGTCACAAGTTTCTAGTTCATTTCCTGAGGATCTAAATCAATCATGCTTGTCATACTTAACTCAGCTTTGGGACATGACTGGAAATCTAACGTTACAGGCAAACACTCCAACCTGCTTTGCCTGAAAGAAAAAAAATCTTGCACATATAGTTACTCCAGAAGCATAGTTCAGATCTACAGAACTAGCTCAGCAGGGAAGGCAAATTAAATTATGAAGCATGGAATTATGTTACTAATAGACACCCAAGTTTCATCAAGCAAGGCCATTTCGCAGAACATTCTCCCAATACTAGCGCTACATTTTTTACAGTAGAACTTGATCTGCTTGTTCAAGTGTTCCTATGCTGTCTTCCAAACATAAGACACCTGCAATGTTACTTACATTTCTTTGAGATACTTTTGTCCATACACAATTTTATTTGCTAATTCTTCTACTTTTTCTTGTGCCAAGTTATTTGTTACCGATTGCTGGAAAATTTCATGAAGAATTGTACCAATGAGTGTTTGGCGTGACCCAGACTCTGAGCCCTGCAACAGATGTTATACAACACATATATAGATGAGGATTTACACCCACTTCATGCCAACCTTTCTATAAAATTTCTGGTTTTTATTTGCTGCACGTGATAGACTGCACTTATTTAATTGCAATATCATTAAAGCTTTCATCTCACTAATCAATATCTATTCAACCCTGACTGAAAACAGCCAAATCGAAATGGGCCTCTTCTATTGCTTTATCTCTCATTTTTATTCTATTTCTAATAACGTTAGGATACAATTCCTATGTGATTGACAGGTGAGAAACAAATGCACAGATTAAAATTAACGTTGAGCAAATTTTGCATGCGGGCAGTAGTAACAGCAGTATTTCCCAATGCAAATACTTACAGTTACAATCTTACACATATTTTTTTTTTTGCATGAAACAGTTTCCTGTGTGTTACCAACTCACACAAAATTATTCCCAGTTTCACCAAAATGGCTCAGAAACCCATCTAACCATGACCAGGACTGGGCTCTGTAGACTCATAAGAATTGAAAGTGGCAGTAAGTTATGACGTCTGCATGAGCCACCACTAAACAAGAGGAAATCTAATCACTGTAGTTTAAGTACTTACTGACATCTTTTACAAACCTGTCACTTGTGGGTTGCACTCACAACTACATGAAATAACGTAAGAAGTTCAACCAGAGACAGAGGGTGTCCTTTCTGAACTATTCTATGTTGTAAACACTATGAATAGCTACTAAAGACATTTTGCAATACAGCATTTCAGCCAGTTTTAATATTGAGCTATACCACCAACCTCAAGGGAACAGCAAACCATTGATATATTCGATGCTCTAGAATTAACACTTACCCTAAACCTTTCACTCAGCACTGCTCTTCTCATACATCGAATACTGTTTGATATTGTAGTGCCAGAAAGCAGCAGATCTGGGTAAAGAACCAGGTATCCAGACTGTTCATTTATGACCCAAGTACCACAATCACACTCCCCTTCTAAATGAATGATGTCTCCTGGAACAACTGGAACAGACTCCCTACAAAAGAATATATTTGAACAACCATTTGCAAGCTACACTCACAATACCTTAGAGATTACACATCAATATATCAACATACTTTGAAACAGGAGGTTATTGTGATTCTTTTTTAAGAAGTCGACCTAAATAAAATCTGAAAGTGAATGAAAGAATTTTTACTGACAAAACTTCAGTAATTATGAGTACTAGATCATCCATCAGGAGACCATGAATGCAGGGTAAACCTGTTGACTTGAAGTCATTCCAGATCCATGTATTGAGCTATTTCAGTATCATTATGTTTTTTAAACTACTTTTTCGTTACATGAGATCTACCTTTTTAGTAAACAATTCTACTTGTTTCAAAAACTCAGCAAAATCTAAAAATTTTTTGCTTGATTTAGGAGTTTCAGGGTTCAAGATCTTCTCTCAAGATTAATATCCATTACACTAGTATACTGACAATATTACATTAGATAAAGGTTATTTCAGGATTTCGTATCACTTTTAAGACAGTAAAACTCATCTCAAAGGAAAGACAAAGAAAACTGACTTAATGCAGTATTTCATCCTCTTTTCAGACATCTACATTTCTGTATGTATTACCAGCCATTCCTAAGAATGCACAGTTCTGTACTTTCCAGTGACTGAGATGCTGTAACTGTCAAGTGTTTCTCAGGGTCACTTCCATTTCTCTGTATTACACTGACTTCCAACACACAGTATCTGTTGTTCAACCCATTCCGAAGTATTGTGTCAGGGGAGTTAGTCACTTTCTTCTGAAAACTGAAGTAACAAATCATTAATACAAAGACATGACACTATTTGAAAAGCAAACAGGCCACCCATACACAAAAGGAGGTAAAGCTTTGAGTATAAACCCAACTTTAACCCTCTTCAATCTATATATATCTATATTTGGTGTGGGTTTTTTGGTTCTATACAGGTAGAGTGTAAGGAAGTCCTCCCTCTGGAACAGTTTCCCCATCGTTTCTTTGGATTACAAGCATGAAAAACAAGCATTTGGACATATGAGATATAAATATTAAAGAAGTTGCTACTTATTGCAGCTAGTGCTTCTTCTTGGTGTCCATATAATTAACTTACAAATGAATGTGATTGTAACTTTACTGCAAACCCGGTGCTTGTGAGAAAGCTTCTATCTCCCTGAACACTGTAAAGCACACAAGAACTCCCACAATCACCCAAGTACCTCAAACACCGAGAGGTGACATTTTCTACCTTAAGCTCAACCTAAATCTAATCAGAAAACTGCTATTCAAGGTTCACTTCCCCCGCCCCGGTCAACAGCCAAAATTTCAGACAGAACGCTCAGGCCAGTCCCTCTCCTGACACCGACGTCTGCTAGAGCTCCGGGGAGCGGGCAAGGACGGGGCTCACGCAAGGCGCCCGCAGCCCGCCCCGCAGCCCACCGCAATGGCAGTTATCCGCCGAGCAGCGGCGGGTTCCCCTCTCACCCATCAGCAGTCCCGTGCGCTCCCCACCTCTCCCCTATGCCCGGTGAAGGCCTGTGCAGCCCCATCCCTGCTCTGACGACCCTCAGGGCTCCTTTCCCCCTTTCCACAGCCGGATCCGGAGGAACCGAGAGCGGCTGAGGAAGCGGCGCGAGGCGAGAGCCCGCGCATCCCGCTTTAAATCTCAAATCCCCCGCGCTCGCGGCCCTCTCCACCCACTCGTCCTTCCCCGTACTCAGCAACTAACTTCTCCGCCATGAGCAGGCCCTCCGCCGTGCACAGCTCGTCCCGCCTCAGCTCCACAGCCCAGCCGGCCACCTAGCCCCAACGTAAGCCCTCGGGTTAACGCGGAACCCCTCAGCTCTACACCTCACAAGTCCCCTCCACAGCGGCAGGGCGCAGGCGCAGTACAGCCGCGCCCCCACCCACCTCGGAGAAAGCCCCGCCTCTCATCTCTCCCAGCTCAGCCATTGGTGGGGAGGGAGCTAGTGCAGCCAATGGAAGGTGTCGGGAAGGCGTTTCTCCGCCGCGCGCGGGCAGAGGGGTTGAAGGCGCGAAGTGGCGCGCGGGTCCTCCGGCCGCGGGGGCGGGGCCAGCGCCGTGAGGGAACCTGGCGGGCTGGGCTGAGATGGAGCGGGCGGTTCCCAGCCCTACCTGTGGCTTATTGCCACAGCGTCAAGTGCTGCTATATCGCTTGCCCCTCTTCCGATGCCAGTGCAGTAGTATGAGGTAAAATGAGACGTAGCTTTTGCTCACAGCTGCTTACGGGTGAATCTCAGCCTGAGAGTCAAACTTGTTCTCTGGTAAGAACTTGTCATTACATCCGGCGCTGTTCACGGGCAGAAAGAGGCTTTCTGAGCTGATACAGAAGTTTCAGATGCACAGATTTCCTTTTTTTTTTTTTTTTTTTGGCTACAAAAGCACTACTTCAGCAAAACATTCTGGATCTGAGAACATCACTTCTAGCAAAGATTGAAGGACACAGGTATTAAATCTGTTCTAAATACATACCCATGACTGTTCTGTAGTTTAGATATCAGGATGATGATGTATTAAGAGTTTTGGTCTTGTATCTCTTTAATGTAGCTAAACATTGGGAAACAGTATGAGGCTCTAGTCCTGCAAAGATGACAGTTTTGGACAATGGTTAAACAGCCCAGAAGGATCAAAGCTTGAATTTTAAAAGGTGAGAACATACCCATTTACATTTTCTTTGGGGCAGTCTTGAAATAGATGCAGTAAACTACATTAAGGTCTCTTTCCATTGGAGAACCGCTCATACAAGCTTACTTGTAATTTAATAGTTATGTGTAAATACTATTAAATGCACAGTCACATAAGTTGGTATGGTATTAAAAGCATAAATACTTTTACTTTGTACACTTGATAACCTTGTGGTCTGTAGTCTCATGTTGCCTATACAGCTCTCACGCAATAAAAAAGAAATAACAGAATACGATTATAAAAGTGCAAAATATGCTTTTATTTTTTTTTAAGTTAGCTAAAATCCAAGCAGTCTGGAGAATCTCGAGGGAGAGTTTGTAAAATCCAGAAAAATACAAAACCTTACTTTAGTACCAAAATTTGCACTAAAGTGTTCAGACTATGACTTTTAATTCTTTCTGGTTATCAGTGGTTGAGAAAATTGTTCTTAAAATTTTAAGATATATCAGCATTCTCCATCAAGTTTGAACTGTGTGAATTCAGTAATTTATTCTCAAAAATTTGTTATCACAAGATAAATTTGTTCCTTCCAGTCCCATGACAAACAGGGAGTTAGCTATCTATACTTACAATCAGTTAACATGTTTTATAAGCCCTCGTTTTTTTAGGCCACTGATTTAATGAGGGAAATTGATGAGGGGAACTTACAGCTGTGTCTTCCCCAGCAACTGACTCAGTAATATATACTTGCCCACTGTCACTCCAGGTAGCAAGTTTATTCCTAAAGTTAGATCTGAGATTAACTTTGACCTTGCATTCGATCTAGCGCATGTGCATCCACAGTGTGAGCTGCTTCAGTAAGCTGACACCAATTAAATCTATTTGTTTCTTTTGGTGGGTTAATCTTTCACGAGATCAGTTGAAGCACCATGGTATCTACCCTTGATGAGGCAAAATGTCAAACAGCACCCAAAAGTGCAGTGAAGTAGCAGAATAAAACAGTATAAAGTAGATGCAAGGAAAGCTGTCAGCTTCCTGATTTACTATGCAACTGTGTTAGTACTGTGGTACGAGAACAGGTCAGATCCTGCCAACAAGAGGGGAAAGAAGAACAAGAGTACAGGAAACCTAACTCAGACCAGCCTGAAGCATCCTGGGATCCACTCTGGAGGATGCTTGGGGGCAGTCTGTCACTCATGTCACTGACACAGTGATCTCTAAGCTGAACAGACTCACTCACACTAACTGCACAGAATAAAAACAGGACCAAGCAGAGAGATCTTTTATACCTGTTTTCATTGAACAAATATAGTTGTTTTGAGCTGCACACATAAAAGATTTCTTGCAAGTGCCTTGCATACTCCCTTTTCAGGGAAGGGGAGGAACTGGAAGAGTGATTAATAGAATTTGTCCACCTTGAAGTCTCAGCTCATTTAAATAAGCAACAAAAACCACCTGGAGAATATTAGTAATTAAATAAATGAGACATTGGAATTAATCAATGTAAAAATAATAGTAAATATACATGAAACTTTTCTGTATAATAACTGCAGGCTGCAGTACTGGTCATACATAAATGCCATAGTTACATTTTCATTTCTAAGAATGTGGAGATGAAGCATGGGGTTTAAAGACACAATGTTTAATCACAGGAAACAAACCCTGAGACTGAGATTTCAAGACATGTCACAGACAAGGTTGTAAGAGACTGTCTCACCTGAAGGAGTCCTAAAACATGAGGCTTTCTTTTCTACTTTGACATGTCAGAGTATTGGAAACTGAGCTTAAAAATACAAGACTACATAATCAGTTCTTCACAAAAATAATTGCTTTACTGCATAGAACTATCAGTTATGAGATTATTATACGGATCTTTACAAAATAAAGGCAACACCAGATATTCATACCCCTTCCATTTGCAGAAAAAGTACACAGAAAAAAATAATTAGAAAGTATGTAATTAAGGGACAGAAATGTGCTTTGCTGAAGCCTAATCTTGTACCTTTTACTGGCTAAGATTAGATGATGCTTGAAAACACTGGAGACAGACAGACAAGAAAAAAGGGAATAAATCCCTCAGTAGTTCAAAATGAAAATAAACAGTTTTCATAGAGCTGTCACTGAAAAAAAGGAAGAGGATGGACAGCCAAGTCCCATGTTTCCATTGCAGTAGTCAGATATTCTAAATAAATTTTATGTTCTAACTGAATAAGAAATACCTTAATAAGCTTACCAGAAAGAGTAGGAATATCTATTTAAAAAAATTAGAAACTCCCATCTCTTCTCATCTATCCTCTGGAGAAAACTATTTTTCTTTCATAGACCTGGCTCAAAAATACTTTCACATTTAGAATTATTTTTACATTTTTTAACTTTATTTTGAAAAACTAATCCTGAAAATACCGCACAGTTTCATCCACTAGGTCTCTTTTTCACATTCAATATCCTCCTCACTTATTTAGGGAACACTTTTTATTGCTCTTTTCCTCTCAAGAGTGAATATGCTAGATTCTACTTTATTCTGCTTAAGAACTGCTTAACTTCTCACTACACAGCTCAAACCTAAATTTAAACATCCTTAACAGTATTAACATAGCAAAGAACTAGCATCTGAAAAGATCCTTATTTGTTCATGCAGTAAAACAATACAGGGAAGAACATCTCTTTTTTTTTTTTAGGTCTCCCACAAGGGCTTCTAAAGATAAATATTCACTGTGATATTGGTTAGTTTTCCTTTAAGTGAAACTAAAGATCAGATGAAAAATCTTTATTTGTTGTCTCTTAATTATGAATGACAATGTTATGCAGATTTACAAGTGCAAACATACAGACAATTCCAGAAACATACTTACTTTTCTGGCTACAACACGTACAAATCACACAAACATGTTGGTTCAAAATTTTTAATAAAATAAATTCAAATATGTCTCATTCTCTGTCCATAGCTACATTGTTAAATATCAAAGAAATACATACTTTTAAGAAACTGGGAAAAAAATTGACCCACAAATTTGGTATTGAATATATAACTCAAAATCGAGCTTGTCAAATTTGTCAAAATTAAGCAAACCAATCTTACCATCTACCACTTAACCAATTCTTAAAAGACACTCATAAAATATTTACAATAAATAAATAACTTACATCATTTGAAGTAAATGCTTTACAGTTTCCTGAATCAAGTGAGTAAAATCAAGAGTACCAATGCAAACCATGTATAAACAAATCTGGGAAATAATTCCCTCTACAAAAGAAATTGTAGGAGGAAGAAAACGTGATAGTCTATTGCATACTATACTTCAGAAACAGTTTTAGAAACAGTACATATACACATCTACAGACTCCAATACAATCTTCATTTTCTTTTCTTGCACAAGAAGTTGAATATGGTCCATATGCCTAAATAGGTAAATTCAGCAGCATGCAGTCTTGTTTGTCACCATTTTAAGGTAGGGACAAATCTGTTTACATGAGCTAGTACTGCAAAGTACATAATACTCAACCTTCATTAAACTGAATTGAGAACATTCAGGTCCACAGCAGAAATACCTTGTAAGATTAGGTCCATACTAACTGCCTTAAGGAGAGCTTTTCTAGCAGTTGTCACTGTAAAAGTTCCCCTGCTTTTATTTGTGTAGATACAGCATTTTTTAGAATAGAATGTATGCCAATAAACTGGTTTCCAAATCCCAAGATTTCTGATCATGTTAAATACATCTTGTCATTATTTATTGATGGTTGAAGAGACTTTCATATGTACCCATCTAAAGATACAGGCATTGTTCTTGCATACAGAAAACTTGTACAAAAAAAGAACAAAGAGATGCTTAAGTTGTGGGCTGCTGTGTTCAGCTTCTACAGAGCTGGCAAGTACTTGAGTATGAAAATAATTGCATTTTGTTCAAATCAGTTTGTTCAATTTTTAAAGAAGATTTCTAACTACTAACTTAAAAAGCAATATAACCATCTGTGTAACTCCTGGAATGGTGATAAAGCTAAATAACTAACAGCTTGAAACCCTTATAAAATGTGGGTGTAATTTTAAAACTGTGTAATTCTTAACATTAACCCAATGAAGCCTAGAAGATCAAGTGCAAAAAAATGTTTATAGCTAACTAATATTTATTTTGATCTGTCTCCTGGTTTGACTCAAATAAAAATGTCAGACAACAGCAGTTCCACAGTAACAAATAGCTTTTTTTTTTAAACTTCAAGTAATTTACTCACCAATATAATTTGAGAACTGATAGTGTAGTTTTACAGGAAAGTCTTAAAAAAATTTAGTTGAGGTGCAAGAATTGTTTCATAAATTCATACGTGGTAAAAGCCACAGCCTGGGAAGGAATACAACGAATGTAATTTAGAGATAAACCACGGTATAATCCTCTTCGTATTCCATATTGTTGATAGACGTATTTCAGTGTCTGCACCATTGTACTGGAAAAATAAGAACTCAAATCATTATTGGATACACACTCAATAGTCAAGATCACTTTCTTCAAATACAAGACACTTGTTTTACTTGGTTCTTAAGGGGTCTATGGAGAAAAGCTCATGGGACTCCATAGAGCAAAGCATTATAATCTTTTTAGGAATCAGAAGACAGTCTGAGCTTCTGCAAGAAATTTGGGCACAAGGGCTGAGAACTGGAAAGAGGACAGTGCAGTTCCATTTAAAGAAGTTTCAGTCTGAAAATACCTGCCCTAAAAGGCACAGTATGACATCTTACACCAGAATGGCTATGCATATTCTGTTGCCTGTCTGGCAGGAAGGAGTTGAAAAGCATCAATTCTTACAAGTGTAATACAGAGTAACAGAACCATGATTTACCCAATGTAGCACACACTTATTGCATGAAACATCAGTACTTAGGGCTTGTATCCCATCTTCTTTCTTTGAGCACAGGATTATACCCATCCTTCTAAAGCTCTGCATAGAACATGTATGTTTCACTGTAACACAAGCCTAGTGTTTTCTCTCAAAAGAGAAATGCTAGGTTTTGTGTAAGTATATGATATTTGACCTTATTAAAAGCAGAATTTGCAGTATATATGCAAGGAGAACCATTTTCCTCACATGCTTAATTTGAAACTGAGCAAACGGACATTAAATGCAAAGCCCCCAAGTAAAAATCTGTAAGGTGCTCAATATTTCCAAGCTATTAAAGACATGGCTCTTTGAGACCACCTTCCATATGCCTCAAAGCTTCAGGATTTCCTACTTTTTTTATCCTTTCCTCCTCTAAAGACATGTATGTCTACCCTCCTTCAAGGCACAGCTCTCTCCAAACACAGTGACAACAATATTGTTAAATTGGCAAGTCCCATGTCTGTAAAGGTAGTTCTCGCAATTGCAGAAAGTAAAACCCCAAGAACAATTAACATATTTTTACTTTAAACGTATCTGAAGTGGAAAATAGCTAAACAAACAAACAAACAAAAAAACAACCAAACTTGGGTTGCAAAGGAAAATAGAACAGCAGCTTTCACAGTAAGGAACATCCACATTGCTTGTGAAAGGTTAGTAAGATCCAATTTGCCATGCAGGAGGTTCACACTGCATCATGCTGGGTTCAGACATATACAATTCCACAAGATTGAGAGTAACCAAGATATGTCCTGGAATTGAATTTGGTTGAGGCAATTTGAAATTAGGAAAGTTTTTCAAGATGAGAGCCAATTTAATGCTATGATTTTAAGGATATTATGGTACTTCCACTTCTACTGGACTGAAGCACTTAACTAAAAAACCTGGAGGAACCCCAGCTACGTGTGGTGTGGGACTTCACTGTAAATACAAAAAAGTTAAATAAAACAGTATTACGTAAAATCATCTTATGGAACAGATTCTGCACCGTTAAGAAACATTTTGAAACATTTCATTTCAGTAGAAGCATTCAGCCCCACTCTTAGGGATCCTGCTGATATTAAAGACATCGCAAGTTGAATTAAAATACAAAAAAAACCTGTGTTACTAATCCAGACAATTAGTAACAGAAGTGCCATTGTGATTTCAGTTGGATTTTTTTAACTCCAGAGTGATAATGGCAGCTTGTTCTGTGTGGAAACTCATTAATCAAAAGAATGAAGAAATCAACAACAAAGCACCTGCTTCCCTT
>VZTO01002464.1:6486-20346 GCA_013400615.1 Syrrhaptes paradoxus
TATATATACACATTCTTGAGTCTAAGGAAACCCCCAAATTATATACAAAATTTATTTTCTCTGCATGGCCTGGACTTCCACTCAAGCAAGAGGAAAACTTACTTTCTCTCATAAATGCATGTGTGCACTGTGGAGACAGGCAGAGTCAGCCCAGGTTTCTTGTTTGGTTTGGGATTTTTTTGAGAGAGAGGCTTATCAGACATTGCAAGTATATTGTCTAAGCACTGAACTATTTTTCCCAGGTGCTTTTTGTCAGTGATCAGCAGATCAGATGCTTCAAAATGTCTGAACCCTTATGGGTCAAATCCTCCTTCTGTTTAATTCAATATGAGTTTTGTCACTCATTTTAAAGCCAAGACTGTAGCCCATAATAGACAATTATGCAATCCCTGGATGAAAGGGATGTTTTCTGCTTGNTCCTATTTTTTTCCCCCTAAAGCTCAGGAGCATCTCCTAACTGAAATGTTTGCAGACTGAGGACATAATGATATTGTTTAATTGCTCAAGCCCTTTGTCGTCTTTATCTCTACCCAGAGGAGAGGGGAGGTTTCTAGAGGAAGTATTGCCTTTTTGTAAGATCTGCTGATGTAGCTGGGAAAACAGACTAGATTTCTTTTGTACAAGTCCTTTTTGAGGTCCATCTTCCACTGGAAGGCCACACATGTTTAGTGCATTCAGTGAGTCCCTTCCCCATTATATTTGGTGACAATCTATAAGCCTTATTGCACAACTATTATTTTCTTTACTTTTTTTCTTACGCAGTTTTCCAAAATGATTCCTAGAAGGTTTTGCACGTGCTGACTCTCCCAAAGCCCTCTGTGGATGAGCTGAGGAAAAAGCAGGTTCCATTGTGGAGCATTTCAGAGCCAGAGTCTACCACAGCTGCTCCAAAATGCTCTTGTGAATAATTCCCCTCTCACTCAGCTCCAGGGAGGACCTGGGGATACTGTATGCTGATAGGGGCCCATTTGCATCCTTCCATCAGCATACTATCCCACGCACTGTTGGTATATGCATGTGTGTTATTGCAAAAGTGAATCACACTTTAATGACAAATGTTTTAAAAACAAAGCCATAAAATTCTTAATTCACTTATGAACTTTAAATGAATTGTTTAGGTTGTTTCCTTCCACACACCCCACCCCCATTAACTTAGTATGTATGGAACCATGTGCTTCTCATGTGGTTGAGGCTAAAAATAACTTTAGAAACTCATTCCAGCTAAAACTGAATTTCAAATCCAGTTTGCCAGCCCAACACAGACTATAACTGGTTTCTTAGCCTGGTTTATTTATTTGCAGTGATAGCCTTGATCAGTCTTTTGAGTGATGATTATTTCTGGATTTCCTATACTCTACTTCTATTTAATAATATATATATATATATATATATATACACATTCTTGAGTCTAAGGAAACCCCCAAATTATATACAAAATTTATTTTCTCTGTATGGCCTGGACTTCCACTTAGGCAACAGGAAAACTTACTTTCTCTCATAAATGCATGTGTGCACTGTGGAGACAGGCAGAGTCAGCCCAGGTTTCTTGTTTGGTTTGGGATTTTTTTGAGAGAGAGGCTTATCAGACATTGCAAGTATATTGTCTAAGCACTGAACTATTTTTCCCAGGTGCTTTTTGTCAGTGATCAGCAGATCAGATGCTTCAAAATGTCTGAACCCTTATGGGTCAAATCCTCCTTCTGTTTAATTCAATATGAGTTTTGTCACTCATTTTAAAGCCAAGACTGTAGCCCATAATAGACAATTATGCAATCCCTGGATGAAAGGGATGTTTTCTGCTTGCCCTAGATAATTGAGTCCAATGGAGAATGTTTCCATTCCCATCACTACTTTTTTTATTTTTTTTAGTTGGTCTTGAGGTGACAGTGGCCTGAACTCCAAGGTTTGAAATACTTTAGAAATGGGGATTTTCAGCCTGTAGCTTATAAATGTTTGGGGCAGGAACAGGCAGCTAAGAAAAATAAATGTATGGCCAGTAGGCTCAGGAACTGCACGAGGATCCATATGTCTACTGAAAAATGCAGCAGTCCACATTAAAAACTAGATGGAAGACCACTGATTTTGATAATGTCAGGCTATCTGTCTCATAAAAATGCTTAGATTTGTGGAGAAGATTTTTGTTCTTCTGGTCTCAACACTTTTCTGTCTGAATCCCAATACTCATTTCTACAGTGGTAGGCATTATTTATTAAAAAACTTACTCCTTTTTGCTCTTAGAAGTCGTGTCATTTAATGATGCTGCATTCTTTCTGTCCAAATAGTATCAAAGAGGTCATTTCCCTTTGTGTAAACCAGTTTCTATTTTAACTAGACGTTTTTCTGTCCACTGGTATGTATGCTCCCTTCCTTCCTTTTGGTCCTTCTAGAACCCTTCTTACATGGGAAATTTCCTTCGGCCCTGATTGTCACGTGGAATTTTTCATCTACTGGTTTCTAGTTTTGATACAGAGTTATCACTTAAAACACTAACTGAAATGGCAGCAAGAGAATATTTTCAGCATTATTTTCTCCCCATCCTTCACAGCTTTTTCTTCTGAGCACTTCTCCCCAAGCAACTGTCAATCGCCCACACTGGCACCCAGGTTAGTAGGGTTCCCTTAGCATCAAGCAATCCATGGGAGTTGGAAGATTGGAAAAGACCTCCCTGGAAGAGGGAGGTGGTGGAGTCACCATCCCTGGAAGTGTTCAAGAAACGTATAGATGTGGTGCTTAGGGACATGGTTTAGTGGGTTAGGTGGTGTTGGGTTGATGGTTGGACTTGATGATCCTTGAGGTCTTTTCCAACCTTAATGATTCTATGATTCTATGATTCTATTATCATCTCTGCCTGCAGAGAGGGGGCAGTTGCACCACAGTATTTAAAGATCCCAGTTTCAAATTAGATGAGTTTAACTGATACAAAACCCCTGTGTCCTTTAGTCTCAAGGAACCATCAGTATTGAAGAGGGCAGAAATCAGATTTAAAGCATTTCAGTAAATGCATGCTAAAAACTAGCATTTAACACAGAATTATTTGTTAATGGAATTTTAACAAATGGATGGAGGGGGCGAGGTACTGGTTACAAAAGGCAGGAAATTCAGAGTCAGCACTCCTCTGTGTACCATCACCTTCCTCACATGTGTGCATTGGAACTGGTGCTCTGTCACACACTGTATTGTGGGTTTTGGCTGCTCATAGGTTGTCTATGCAGTCTACTTTTCGCAGCCTCATCTGACAGCAGTGCCCTCCAAACTACAGGTACTCTGCAGCAGCAAATGCCACCATGGACAAGACTCCCAAATGCAGGTTTTAGGCCTCTTCAAGAGTGCTTGCAAGCACTGCTGGCTGTAGGATCTCAGAGCTAGGGAGCTGGGAGTTAAAATCTGAAGCTGCTGGGGTTTGTCTTCTGCTTTCAAAGCCTCTTTGACTTAATTTCATTATTTCCTCTATATATGTCAGTGTTAAGAAATGCAAGTTTAAAAAATATCCCACTAATTTAATATACTCATATAGCTTGAAGTTTGAAGGCTTTACAAAAAAAAAGTGACTGTGAAATTAATCATAAAAGCAGAAGAGCTGATAACAGTCCAGGTTCTAACTACCATAACCCCCTCAGTGATTAAATACATAGGCAAAAGCTTATGTGTGGACCAAAATCAGTGCAGCTCCAGGGGATTAGAGGCAGGTATCTCAGGACAAAATTTGGCTTGCTCTTTGGCAGGGACAGAGATTTGGAAAGCCCATCCACTACCGCATCCATGAAAAATCAAAGGACAGCAAGCAGTAGACAAAGTTCTGTTCTCTTTGAAACAAAAGAGCTGCCAAAATGTTCATGTCAGGTTTTTTTTTCTTTTCCTTGGGCAGGCAGAGCTGGGTTGCAGCCGGGCTGCTTGCAGCCTTACCCGCACCCAGGGAGCACGGCTGCTCCAAAATAGAAAGTGCAAAGCGTTTATTAGGCGTGCACGTGTTTAGGGGAGCCCTGAAAATTTTGTGTGCAGGGGGTTTGTTTAAGTGTATTGATGATTTGGAGTGTTTGCTTCAGCATCTCGTTATGTCCTTTAATAAAACTACTGGCAATGAGGTAGTAAATTTTTTTTTGTTTGGTTTGAATTTCTAAAAGCATAATTTAAGCAATTTTTCTCTGTTCTTACACACACACCCCAAAATTGCTTTAGACAGGAAGAATTTTCTAAATTGAGTTAGACTTGAATCAAATAAATGAAAACTTATTTTTAAAAAGCACTGTGGTACTTTGCATTCTTAAAAAAATTTTTGTATTCCCAATTGTTTTTCAGTGAACTTTCATCAGTCTGTTTAAAGTTCTGCAAGTGTGAATGTTCATATTTCAAACATCTGGCTTGCAAATCAAGCATTTCAGAAGTACCATATCCTCACTTACTACAGAATTATCAGTAAAGCTTTAGCAACAACCAACTTGTTCTCTTGCCAAGGGCTCGTTCTGCATTATTCACACAAATAGGGTTTTCTTTCCATTGATTGGAATGGGAGCAGAATCCATCCTGAAATAGTGGCCCCCTGGTTTAATCCATGACAAGAGACAAACAAATAGACCCTTTGAAATGAGTTTCATCTTTTGTGTACCATTTGTTGTCTGAAGCAGGTGTCAATTGGATCTTTTCCTGTCTGTCTGTGGTTGAAAAGCAACATGTTGTAGTTAAACCCACTTGTAAATTGTAGTATTTTACAGACAAAGTACCCCAGGGATCAACTAAAAAGCTACTTGATGTTAAGTGCCAGAAGTCAAAACAGGGTTAATTTGCTTCCCGCCCCCCCCCCCTTCATTTATCATTCTGTTTCAAGTTTCTTGTTTAAAAAAGATCTCTCTAGTGTCTCCATATACAGTAAAAAGATTCTTCATACACAGGGGTCTGATCCTGCCTGCACTGAAGTTCATTCATTTGTAAATCATTGAAAATAATTTCCTTTTATAGTGGTTCCATCCACAGATTTCTGTTTTCTTGAGCCAGTAATCTTCTCAACCACCTGTTTTGTGGATCTAGCACTAAAGACAGCCTCAGTGTTCTTAATTTCGTGAAGAGGTGACTCTGGAACTAAAACTGTAAGAGGCTGGCCTTAATGCCCTGCCATTTGATCAGGCTGGTGGACTATACAGAAAAAAACCACCAGCAGCAGCTTCAATAGCAACAGTAAGACCACACACCCCACGTTTTAAGAGAATGACATTAGGTATAAGAAAATGCACTGGAAATGTATAAACTGTTAAGTGATGTAACTGCATAAAATGAACAACTGCTATAGTCGGCCCAATGGAAGGATGAAGTCTAAGCTTGATCAGATGGGGTTGTGTAGTTATTCAGTGGCACTTGCCCCTTTTTTGTAATAAAGCTTCCCATGAGGATTCGTGTAGGGCTGCATCATCTCCTGAAGCTGATTCTCCCTGCACAAGGATCTTATCAGTAAATAGAGAAGAAAAATCTCAGTTGTTGATTAGCAGCAAATAACTGTCTCAGGCAGCAAGGTGGAGCTCCAGGTATTGCTTCTTCCGTGACATTTTGTTTCACATATGCTGTTGTCTTCAGGGTAGTAGAGAAGTGAAAATCTTCTACAGACAGGTCAGCTGTCTTGAATAAACACGTACTTTGATCTTCAGTGATTTCCACAGTCATGTGTACCAAAGCATTGCACATTCAAACCGTTCTTCCACCCTCCCGCTCTAGTGAGTGCTAAGCACTGCTGTATGCCCTCCATAGCTCTGTAAAGAGAGGCTTCCAGCCAACCACAGCACTTTCTGCAAAACTTCTGCCTCTGGCAGGACCAGGAGAGATGTCTGTGTGATTTTGCTGGGTGCTGGTGAGTGACTGTGCTATCCCCCCTCTCTTCACTGGCACGCACCAGGTGTCAGGTTGGCTGCAGAGGCTCTCTGGGCACCTTTCTGCAGCTTATCTCTGTGCTCTCACCATCTCATCCAGATCCACTGAGACTTTTTCCATCCCACCACAGACAGTAGATGAAGCTGTTGCTATCCAAACTGATCCTGAGAGCACCAGCCATGTGCACATTTGTTTGTCAGACAGTACACTTGAAGTTGGGTAGCAGAGAACGTTTCTCTTAAAAGAATTAAATACTTTAGATGAGAGGCCCCAGATTCACTGTTTTCTTTCTCCATTTCTTTATTTGACATAATATCATCTTCCTTTAAAGACACATTTCAAATTATTCCTGTCCTCAACTGCCTGGGACAGTCCCCAGGGACTCTGTCACTATTTGCTATTATGATTATCATTGTAGGTGCTAGGATATCGCAAATGCAGGCACCACTATGTTAAAAGGTGCACTAAGGGAGGACACACAAACCAGCCTGCACCTCAATGTTGGTGGAAGGAGCATCTAATCCAGCTGGTCATCCTTATTCCAGCACAAATAATTTGAGACCTCAACAACTTAATGAAAAACATTAAGAGAAGGGACACATACTAGGTTAAATGATTTATTCTCATGCAGTAATAACTATGAGCCTATTCCTGCTGTTTCCTTACAGCATGCCAAATGGCTGTGTAACAGATATGCCTTCACTGAGTGCATTGTCACAATCCCTACAGAAGAGAGATTTACTTCCTGTAAGAGCTTTTTTCCTGCATCTCAGCAAACATCTATCTGTTTTTAAAGGCTCTTGCAGATCATTCAGACATCTCTGCAGGGAATACAGTCTTTTTCATCAGGCTCAGATTTGGGGTACCATTGGGCCTCAGAAAAAGAGATGAATGGCAGGAAAAAACCTGCCCCCACTTTCCATGTTTCTGCCACCTTTGTTGAACAAAGTCTCTCTGTAATGCCAGGACTGTGGTATTTTTCCACCTGCTTTGGTACATGGTGTGAAGTATTTATCTGGAAACATTCACTAGAGATTCCATTATGGAAAAGAAGATATTACCACTAATACTATTCAGCTTCTAAAGCACTGGCTCAAAACTTACCTGTGCCAGTGCAGTAACACACTAAGCAGTCTTGAGTCACCCTGCATAGGCTGCACTCCAGCTGTGTTAAATCACATAAGTGAAGCCAGGTGACACTTATCAAGCCATCAAGAAATGAGCTCTATTTTCTCTACCTTCTCTGTAGGAATGAAAGCCTCCCTGCAATGGAGACAGCTAAACTTTTTTTAGAAGAAAGTCAGCCCACCATCACATCATTTGCTGTGAAATCCTCCTTTCCCTTCTGTACTGCAGAGCTGTCCTTCAGTCACTCAGCTTGCTTTCTGATTCTTTGGGTTTTCTTTTAAAATTAAGTTTCTGATCTCTAGAGACACAGAAGTAGTCTTGAAAAAAAGACAGTTGCAAGCCAGTAATGTGATATTTTCCCTGGGGAAGTGAAGGGGTGGAAGCCATAGGTGTGGAAGGTGTGTGAATTGCTCTTTTATCTCTATTTCTTTTTTTTTTCTTAATTATCAGAAAGGCTGCTAATCTGCTATGCTGCTGAACAGAGGACAAGACTTGTCAGAAGTGATCAACCAACTCAAGCCTCAGTTATGCAACCTCTTACGGTGATTTATGACTTTTTCACCCATTAGCTGGCCGGAGCCACCTCCTGGCTCTGCTCTTAGCTCTCAACAGACGTGTTAATGTAAAGCTCCTTCTCTGCAGTACCCACTGCGATGCACCCACAGACAGTCTGCACAAGTATGCACAGGGTGAGCTGCCACATTATTCATTATTATATGTAATAATTTAAATTTAATGATAAATTTGGCTGAGCCAATTTAATGTCTCACTGCTGCCAAAATGCAGGGCTGCCTCCCTGCTCCAGACCAGGGGGCCAGCTCTGCCACATGGCTGGCTCCGCAGCCAGAAAAACAAGCAAGAAAGCGCTCACCTCAGCCGATGTGCTGTGACTCGCTGAACCAAGGTAACTCAATCAGGTGTCTGGGCCTTTACTCCAGTTTTCAGCACCCGTCTCAGCTAAACCAACCCGGGCACTTCTACAGCGATACAATTGTGTTCAGAGGAAAGGGGTTTGCTGATTTCACTGCATTTCTCTAAAGAGGCAAAAATTGCCTTGTGGCAAGCTCTTAAGAAAGTCAGCAGAATTTAGGCACTTTGGGCACTTTTGAAAAATGTTGCTTGGCGTGCTGATTCCCACAGTCCCGCATCTTGGCAAATGGTACAGTGCAGTTGCACATCATCAGTACAAAAAAAAAAAAGAAAGAGGGAGTGTAAAATAAACAGAACTTGGTATTAAAAAAAAACAGGCGGGAAACTGGGCTGGACTGTTTTCTTCATTTCTGTATTCCATAATTCAGACTACTCATTATACATTTCTGCTTTTGCTTCAAATTTTAATAAAGTGGCCACTGAATTTCCAGTCTGAAATCTTGACCCAGCCATTAGGCCCAGATGGTGGCAAAATATGTAGATGGAAAAGAAAGCACCAGTATAGGAGAAGCAGAAAAATGGAGAGCTCTAAGCTAACCGGTTCTTTTAAAAAAAGGGTGGTTAGGGTGGTTACCATTCAAGTTGTAATTTATTGAGATAAAGGAACCATGCATTACAAAGACTTAGGTTGCTTGCAGGGGAAGGTTATTCTTTTTTCTTTTTTTTTTTTCTTTTTTTTTTTTTTTTAGAGGAGACCCTTGTGTGTGTGTTAGAGCTGGAAGCTAATCAGCCATTCTGTCTCCTATCTGCTGATCTGCTGGCATTGGGGGAAGTGGAATGTGGGCAAACAGGCATTAAATTCCACCGGCAGGCGAAGGGAAGGTATTCCTTGATAAGCAGCATCCAGGATGATGAGACGTAAAGCAAAGCCCATGTGAGGAAGCAGGGGAAGAGGCAAAGAAAGCTTTAGCTATCTGTCTCAACCCAGCCTTACTCAACGCTCGCCAGAGCAGAGGTCACCACTAACAATAATAACCCTCAAGAAGCCAGACGTATGCTTTCCATTCACCAATAATCTACAAAGCATCTTAGGGTGAAATCCTGGCTCTTCTGAAGTCAATGGGAGCTTTGCCAACGACTTCAGTGGAGCCAGGTTTTCATCCCAGATGATTTTAAAGCAACCCCCAGGCTTAAAGATAAAACAACAGCATCCTGGGAGTAGGCGCAGACAGGGGTGAGCTGAGGAGGGCGGACGGAGCTCTACCAGCTATGCACCTCTGAAAAGCTCTGAATCTTACACACAGGATGCCTCCACAGTCCTGCAGCAATACAAGGATTGACAATAAAGGGGTAAAGTAGACAAGCAGGTAAGCACAAGTATCTTTTAACTGCTGGGACAGGTAAGGTGCAGGACCCAAGCAAGCCACGATGTTCTGACATAAAACCCAGTGGTGCTCATACCAGTTAATCTGTTGCTCACCTCTAGTCCTCACTTCTGAGATAAAGCATGTAAAGTGACTTATGTTGTGTTATATTATATCGTACTGTTTGTTTTTTTTTTTCTCCTGCCCCTATTCCCTCAGTAATTCTCATGCTGGCCTTGAAGGATGTCACCTGGCAGCGCTCATCCAAAGGAAGGATTTTTCACCCTTGAGCAGGTACAGTTGATGTACTATTAATTTCAGTCACTAGGACCACCCAGACTCTGCAGTGCTGTCTCAGTTAGGCAGTGCTTCGTTTTTCAGGATTCATAACACCAAGTTTAGGTGCCTTCACAGCTATATGGTGGGGTCAGTATCCGATGTGGTCAACCGAGATGGCCACAGCAGGAGATAAGAACACCTACAGCCGGACATACCAGGGAGGACATGGCAAATTCAGCTCCAGGCACAATTTCTCAGCCTTGCGCACTGAAGGTGGCATGGTCGCCATGGATAACTGTTGCATGGTTTTTTTTGACAGGCTGGTGTAAAGGAAACCATGGGGCCTTTCACGTGTCAGTACCACAACTGGAGCCAGCAGATTCCTGAAACACATCCCCAGGAGAGAGCCTTCATTGCATGACACAGGCTGCAACCCTCCTTTGAAGATGTGCAATGAGGAGCACAGGATGCGCAATGCTCAAGAGGTAGACGAGCTACCATGGCTTACTGACTCCTCACGCATCAGCTGAGCTACACTACCTGACTGTGTAGTGTGCTTGTCATAAAGACGTGAATTTAACCCTCTTTCGAAGAGCTCGAGCTCAGGACATTTCCCCTGTCACTAGCAAGGGGCTAAAGTGCACAGGAGCTGAGTCTGCCTTTTTCATCGGTGAGAAGAGAAATGGAAGGTAAAAGCTGGCGGTAGAGGGGTGAGGGATGAGCTGTGAACCTCCACAAGGAAGGACCTATGAAAGGAACACACCTCCCTTTCCCAGCACCACCATTGGACCTGCTTGATGATTTACCTCCCTGCTGGGTGCCCATAACCACATCCCAGGAGCAGCATCCCCCTCAGGCTACCAGTGGATCTCCTCCCCCAGGTGAACCTTGACTTCATTTTCCAGAGACTAGATGGTAGCTGCTGGAGCAAGTGTTCACCCAGCCAGGAAAAGAGAGCTTTTCCCTTTGCTTTTAAGTACATTTGCCATACAGGTTGCAATTCAGCTGCCTGGATTCATCAATGAAGTCATCTGCTGATTTAACTGCGTTTGTGAATTTAAATTGGCATCTACGGCGCACGCATGCGCACACTCTCCACTCTGATCGCCCCCAGTACAGCCACGCAGGCAGTATCACCATACCCACATGCTGCTTTTACACCAATGTTTTCAAGTGGGAGGAAGCTTTGGTTTCTCACTGCCATCCACTCACTGCCAATAGGAGCATTGCTCTGTCCCTTACTGTCTTTGCACAACAGCTTCATACATAAAACTTCATGTCCCACGAGGAAACACGCAGCAGTACAGGCCCATCTCATCTGGATTAAAGATGTCTTTTGGTTCAGTCTCTTTCATAAGGCGAGGGAGAACTTACATTACCCAGAGCTCAGCAGCAGATCCATGTGTGTGTTTTTCACCAGGCTGTCACTTGGACTGTTTCACATTACGAGCCTTCAGTCTCGCTCTGGCTGCCGACTTATACTATTAAGCTCTGAAATACAGAACTCACATGCCAAGTTTCCACTTTTCTTCAACAGCTGGGATCCACTGACAACCACTAGGTAGGGTCAAGCTTTGGCAAACCAGGAGGACAGTTCTCCTGCCTCCTCACAGCCCATCTCCCTGAGCCTGCCTCCTTAACTGCCCCGTTTCATGCTTGCTGCTGCTGGCATGCCTGGGCAGGGGCGCAGCCCCCAGCCACCAGGATCACAGCAATGGTGGCAAGGAGGAGAGCCCAGGCTGAGCAATGGCAGCAGAAGTGCATCAGTGTTTTTATCTTCTCAATATTTTGATTAGTCCAAGGAATGTTTGGGTTAAAAAAAAAGCACACATTTTTTAAAAACCACATGATGGTCCCATAGCCTGCTATGGCTTTATGTAATATTGAATAGCTCTGTGTGATTTGCTGTGCAACCCAGAGCATTGGTGTGATACTATTTATCAACGAGTGATTTCACGAGATGGAGGGGTTATACCTTGCTGTAACACACTCAAGGTGGCCCAGTGGAAGACCCTGCCCTGCGCAACCATCTGTACTGATCGTTCCTACGTGCAGTGCTAATACACAACATGTTTGCAGATTAAAAATCCTTAAATCTGAAGATTTTGTTTGTGTGGCTTTCGGTCACATCTGTACCGATAGTCCAGTGCAATTATTTTAACCATATTCCTGCCTGATGGTTAATAATTTACAGTCGTTAACACTAGAAGGCATACCTATATGACTGGAAGGATACAAGACATAATTTCAACTCATTTTTGACTGCAGCCTTCAGACGCACCAAGACCTGCGAGAAACCTCCCAGAAGCTCTGACTCTCTTCATGCCCCCAATCTGCCAGCCTCTGGGGCTGAGGGAGGCAGGGTCAGGCACACTGCAGGCAGAGGCTCCCATGACATGCCTCTGTCACTGCTGTCACAGCATGCAGGAAGCACATCTGACTTTTATGTCGCAGGAACTCCGATGAGGACGTTGGTCTCAGACTGAAAATATTTTGGATGGCGAGCACTTTTTTGCCAGTTTGCCCATTTAGACTTTTTGATACCAGTTCAGCTGTCACACACTGGCACAGGATCTGATTGCTCGTGTCCTCATTTTTACACATAACATTCCCAATTGTGGAAGAACACCAACGATTCCAAAACTCCCAATTTTAGTTACGTGACTTTATTTATGTTTCAAGTTTATTTGCGCTGCGTTTGTTCTTGTTACACTGAGCTGCATCTTCAGCACTCAGAAAGAGGTTTGGCTCCATCAGATGGAAAGCAAAGATATTGATTTACAGCAAGTAATAATCCAACCATCATTTTCACATATTTTCAAATTCATGTTAATTTTAAATTTGGGGGCCGCCCATCCGAGAGAAAAAGTATTTTCCACTGTAGTTATACAGCCAGCAACCAAGAGGAAGGGAAATTACAGTGAGGAGTGCAAAACTCCAGTGGCCTGAGCCCTATCGTGCCTCTTGGCCTGCAGGGGATGTACGGACCAGCTGAAAGGGACGGGACACTTCGGTACAGCTCCGTCCCTGCTGAGCAGCGGTGGAAGTCACTATGCAAGGTGCAGCCGTGAGCGGGGCAGGGTGCGGGTGTCGCGACAGGGTGCCCTGGCAAACCCGGGCTTGCAGAGGTGTAGGTCAGCACACGGAGGTGGGGAGCAGGGCGGAGGGGGGGGCGATGCTAGGCTGCAGTAGGAGCTGTAGAGGGAGAAGCGAAAGAGGGGGGAGCGAGGGGGGGAGGACAGCAGGGGAGGGAGGCAGAGCAGTATAAAAGCATCCAACACGCACCTCTCCCGACACAGAGCGAGGAGGCGAGAAAGTTTGCCTGGAAGCAGCAGCAAAAGAGCCAGGAGCAGAGCCAGCCGCTTGCAAACACGCACGCACGGTGGCAGGAGAGTGCAGAGCTGCCCCTGCCGTCCCTAGGGCCACTGGAGGGAAGAGAGAGGAGATGGAGCCAGGTATCCAGCTCTCAGGGAGGGCACGCAGCTGAAGCATTTTGCAGCCCCTCGCCCTCCACCCCCCCATTCCCTACGGCCGAGCAGGGGGACAGAAAGGAGGAGGAAGGAGGGGGAGCGGGGGAAGCCGCGATCCCCCGCCCCGTCGAGGGCTGGGAACCGGCGGGGGTCGCGGTGCTGCCCCCGTCCCTCGAGGCGCCGGGAGGGGACCCGGCGGGGCGGGCAGGCCGGGGCGACGCCTCGACGGGCGTCGGGAAGGGAGGAGGGGAGCCGCGGGGCGGGCGAGGACACGGCGGGGGGGGGTGGGGGAAGCTGGTCCAGGGGCCACCCCCATCCCCTCGCGAGGAGGGAGGCGATAGCCCCAAGCTCTCTCCTCCCCTCGGAGCGTCCCGGCTTCCCCGCCATGTGAGAGTCATCCCCAGCGCCCCCTCGCCTCTCCCTCCCTCCTCACTCTCACTCGCACACACGCTCCCGACTCCCCCCGGTCCTCGCTCCGTCTCCCCGCCGGCAGCCGAGCCGCGCTGCTCTCCGCCGGCCCCTGACTCCCCGAGGCGGCGGGGGCTCGGCCCGCCCGCTCCCTTCCCTCCGACGGCCCACGGTGACTCTGGGTTGCAGGGCCGCCCGCAGAGACGCCGCCGGCCTGCGGCCCCGTCGCGGCTACCTTCCACCCCCCGCCGCAGCCGGGCAGCGCCGGGATTTTCGCCGCCGCCACCGCGGCATCCCGCTCCGACGTGGCTCCGCCGTGGTGTGGCGGCCCCCGCTGCTGCTGCTGCTGCCGCCGCTGCCCCCCCGCGATCGCGGAGATCGTGGGAGTCTGAAAACTGACGTCCGTAGTGATTGTCAGTGAACGAGGTGTTAAACACGTTGCTTGCTCAGGAAAGTAATGCGGTTCAAGAGGAAGATGTGACTACGTT
>VZTO01002464.1:20392-38933 GCA_013400615.1 Syrrhaptes paradoxus
CCTGGGGCCGGGACCGCTCCGGCGGTGGCGCCGGCGGCGGCGGCCGCCGCGGCTCCTCCTCCTCCTCCGCCTCCTCCACGGCCGCCGCCGCCGCGGGGCCCTAAAGCCGCCCGGCTCAAGAGGATGGTGCGGCTGGCGGCCGAGCTGCTGCTGCTGCTGGGGCTGCTCCTGCTCACCTTGCACATCACCGTGCTGCGCGGCGGCGCCGAGCCCCCCGCGGGCGCCGCCAACCACAGCCAGCGGCAGGTGAGTGCCGCCCTGCCTCCCCCCCTTCCCCCTCCCTCTGCGCCCGCGCGCGGCCAGCGGTCGCCACCTGACTCCCCCGAGGGCCGACGGGGCCCGGGGAGGACGGGGCCGGGCGGGCTGAGTGGAGCCGGCGCCGTGCACCTGCCTCGGCCGCCGCCCTCCCGCCGGTCCCGATGGCGAGGCACCAGCAAGCGCTGCCGCCAGGTATTAACCCGCCCGAGGGTTTTCCTAGTGTGGCGCTTCTTCCCCCGGCATTGAGGGGACAGAGGTGGGAAGAGGCAAAGCTGCGTCCCGGCTGACACCGTGTTGGGAGCGTCGGGGCGGCTCCCGTGGGCGTTACTGGTGCATGGCGGGCAGGTGGCAGCGGAGGACGCCATGTCACCTGGGGAGTGCGTCGGGGGCCCGGGGAGGGAGGGAGGCACGCCGTGTGCCTGTCATACACGGCATGTCGCATCCGGGGCCTCCCTTCTGGAGACCCAGCTTTCCCCAGGCGGGGGGACCAAATAGGTGTACGGTGTTGGGAAATCCAGCAACAAAATGCTTGGCTTTCCTTAGAAATTGCCTATGGGCAGATGGAGATTGGGCAGGTCCTGAAATACCCAGGAAACAGGGTGATAGCTGCTTGTGATTGTGAAGGACAGGGCTTGTGCCCCAGCCAGTCTTGTTCCTGTTTTATGATCCCATGAAACCACCAGTGAATTATGTCCAGCAGAGGTAAAGGACTTTTTTGTTTCGTTTCCTTGTTTTTGCAGGTAGTTATTTTTTATTCACTATGGTATGTTGCTATTAATTTAAAATGCTTGGTGACAGTGATAAAAGCTGCAAAATCATCAAAATCCCCAGGCAAATCTTGTAAATCTGGTCAGTTGCATGTGCCCTGACCATCTTTTTTCCCCTGTATCCAGCTGTTAAAGAAAAATCAACCGCCAAATCATGCAAAGAACTGACACAAAATGTGTAATTATTATCACCACAAATTTACATAAGCCTCTTTGTCATCTCAGAAAGAATCATAGTACCAGCAGAGCACATTTCTGTAAAGCATGAGGAAAAATAAGGAGAGTGCAGGCTGTTCCGATCACTCCGCTTGCATGGGATCCCTGGCTGGTGACCCACAAAGTGAAACCGCTAGCTACAGGAGGGAACCCAGATCTGCAGACTCAACATCCTAGTCAGAAACTGGAATCAGGTCCTCTTAACTCAGAAAACTTCCTGTTGAACTTACTGGGAATCCTGCTTGGGAGTGCTCGTCCGCGTGCTTTGGGTAAGGCCCCATGATGCTGTCTGTCTCTCTCTTTGAGCTGCAGTTCAATCACTGGCCTGACATTCCAGGATGTTTTTTTAAATATCTTCAAGATTTCTGGTAATAATGTATAAATGATGCTTTCTTTCCTCATGGGCACTTGAAATGCTTTTAAAAATGATGTTCCTTGGAAAAGTAAATTGGGAGAGGTTTTTTATGAGGTGTTTGCTATCATTAGAATAACCCTGAATTTGCCTTTTCTTGACAGGCTTGTAACATAATGAGGGAAACATCTGGGCGAGTGGGAACTCTGGGTGATGCCATTTCCCCAAGGAGCTCTTTTTAGAGCACTATTGTAAGGTTAGGGTGAAACAAGAGGAAAATAATCTTCAGATAATTATCCTAGAGTATCATCATTGTAGTTGGCTGTCTTGTGAAAATCTGTTGATTGTTGACTTCAATAATATTTTTCTGTCTGGTGATTTTTTACAGATAACTTAATAAAACTCTGTGCCTTTAAGTATCATGATAGCTTTAGCAGTTCATATTTTCACCCTGTTTTGCCATTTGTAGAACTGAAATTTTTATATACTTCCCAACTGAATTGATTCTGCGGTTATGTAGTTGAGAGAGTGTGTCTGTACAAGACATTATGGGAGGAAAGTCTATTGATGAGAGCAATCAGTTAAACAGATGGAAGTCTTATCAGTTTTTTGGTTTTGTAACTTTCATGGATTCTGTTGCTAGTTGGAAAATTCTATAACCTGCCTTAGAAAATTGTACTCTGACAGGCAGATGCTTCTATTCAGAGCATCACAGTATAAATCTCGATGGTCAGTTTGCACTGGGATCTCCAGATTTTGGGGTTTCTTGAGCTGTTATTGTGGCACATACTGAAGTGAAGTGCAAAATCCTAGTTCGTTGCATTTCTAGGTAAACAATCAATGTGGAATGCAAAGCTGCACAAACCTAGATTTGTTGGTATAAGGAAACAGAAATTTATCAGGTTGCTATTGCTTATATTGAAAAAAACCCTTTTGTTTTTTCTGTTTTGTTAGGTCTATGGAGAGAAAAGATTGTGAGAAGCGATTAGGTCAGTGTTTCACTTGATCTGTCTGACACAAGACAAGTAAGTCTGCTGCTGCCGCTGCCCCCCCGCACCCGGCAAGTCTGTTGCACACATTGTGGCAAATCCAGAAATTTGTCAAGGCAGATTTGTATAAAAACAAACTGTATATTATCAAATGCAGGGTATGGTATTTTAGGACTTAGGCGGCCTCTTTGCACAAATAAAGTGGTCAGAATTTGGTCCTGTGTGTCCGAAAGACAATCTGACTGTTAGTCTTAGTTCCAAAAAAAAAAAACCCAAGCCCCACCCCCCAAAAACTTAGAACATCCTTGAGTCTTTTTACTTAAAATGGATTCAGGAGGAATCCTTAATAGTCTTAAAAAATTGATGGACATTTAAGTAGACTAAAATAGAGACTTGTATGCATTTGAAGTCGGATTCATTAAGGGAGGAAGAGCATCTCTTTCTCCCATCCCTTGATCCTTCAAATGATGGAAGGATTTTGGAGGATAGGTTTTGATTTCTTTTGGTCTTTCAATTAACACCTGCAATTAATTAGACTGATAGATGAAAGAAATCCAGAAAAAACGTCAATCCTAAAGTTAAGCAAGGTATTTATTCCACCCTATTATTTTTACTTTTGGTGCCTTTCCCCGTACTGTGCATATCTCTAGAGTTCCCAGATGTCTGGGATTGTGTTGTGCCGCTGTGACTGGCTGTAATGGAGCAGCGAGGAGAAAATCCTGATGTACTCTGCTGGTCCTTTTTGGGACGGCTGAGCTACAGATACAGGCTTCCTTGGTTCACTGCTGCAGAAATAGGCACTGGACCTCTGCATTGCTGCAGTTTCATGCGGCTGTTTGAATTGGTTTGTAGTAGCATAAACTAATGCAAAATGGGAAATCCAGATTGGAGCTGTAAAATATCTTGCAGTTTTCAGTTATGAGAAGGAATCAGCCTTTTGTTTCTCAGTCAGATTTTATTCCCTCCTTCCATCTCTACTAAAGAAAAAAAAAGGAGAATTGGGGAGGGATTTTGGTTTTTCTGGTGAGAACTCTGTTAGGTATAATTTAATTAGTATCTAGGAACTACTGTGGAATATACTTACGAAACAAATAAGTGCAAACTTTTATTTCTGAATAAGAGCAAGTGAAGCTGTATTAAGAGATGGAAAAATGCTGCTTGGGTATGTTTTTATCTTTTTACATAGTTCTAAAATGAAGGGAAGGCTTGAACTTAAATTTTGAAAGACATTTGTAATACTTTATGATGCTCTAAAATCTGTGCTTTCATTCTGAAAGAAAATATTTAATTGAGAAGTTTATTCCCATCACTTCTAATTTTTCCATAGCAGAAAAAATCCAAGAAAAACAGTGTTCCCACACCAAGAAAAATTACCTTGTAAAATGTAGTAACAGAGCCACCAACAATATATGCCATAGCACGTGAAGTCAGATTCTCCACTGTGGTACTTGCAGCAGTATTACATTAGCACGGAACTCAGTAGTTGTGTATAAAGCTGGAGCCATGTAAGAAAACGTAATTTGAAAAGAAGCACAATGCTGTAAACAGCTTTTTACTTTCAATCTCCTTGCTCCTGTCCTTGCCCCCCTCCTCAATAAGCATGTAAGCAATTACAGCATGTCAGAAACGTTCTCGAGCCCTACCAGAAGAAACATGTTCTGCTGCTTATAAACATTTGCACAAGAGTCACTCTCCAAGCTGGGTGAGGAGTCCTTTACAGGACTACCTTTGCTGAGGTGCATTTCAGTCTTTTTAAGGTTTGTGCGTTCCTGCTGCCCCTTGTACTGGGTTCAGGCAAATTGCAAAATGATCTCTGGTCAGATACAGCAGCGTATTTCAGCTTTCTGTCTTTCTCAGTTTAAGTAGGACTCAAGCTGTTTACTTTGGGAGGGTTTTAGACTGAGTTTTTTTAAAGCTTATTCAAGCTTTGGAGCTTTACATTTGGTTAGTTCTGATAGGAACAGATCATCTAAATCATCTTTGAAAAACTGTTTATTCGATGTTTTGCATTCATGTTTTCCAGACTGTCCTTAGCCTATATAAGATGCCAATAAGTGGATATAGATCATGTATTTAGTACAAGCACTAAATCCTTCTCTGCCTTAAGAGCAGTTTATACATTACGCAAATAACTTTCAGAACAGGGTTGTGAAGCTGATTCTCTGAAAACCAAAATCTCTTTTGGTGAGGTTGTTACTCATTACAGAGGATGCTGTTCTGTGCTTTTTGACAGTTATAGTAAAACCTCAGCGGGCTTTGCTGTATAGGTTCTTAGCTAAAGCTCACCCTTACTATTAGCATATGTTCTTCCAGTTATGCACTAAGCTTTACGAATTACACCATGTGCTGTTCATTCTCTCATCTCCCAAGGGGAAGAATTATGTGTGCTCTTTAGTGGTTTTGCTAGTGGGCTGTGGCTTGTTCCAGGATCTAGGGGGAAGGAAGGGTGATTAGCTTTACGTGTGCTGCTGCTGCATGCATGGAAGCAAAGGATAAAACAGGAAACAAGGGTGAAGGAGTGAGACCGCTGCTCTGAGTGGAGCATTCGCAGTTGTCTGTGGCTCTCAGGAGAGATTCTTTCACCTTCCAAGCCTGGCCCTAGGAAAACTCCAAAAAGTATTAATTAAGCTTCTCTTCATCACTTTGATCCATTTCCTAGCAAACAAAAGCATCCCTGGTAGAAAAGAGCTACCACACCTTCAGGGTAAGATGTGGGAAGTTTTTTGGTGTCTAAGACTGCTGCAAGTAGTTAGCTGTGGCTGCAAGGAGCAATGTTAGGCAGGTATGACTGTAACTTCCTACATTAGATTTGACCAAGATGTTTGGATGAGGCATATTTTGCTGAACTTCTCTTCAGTTCAAGAGCTAACAATTACTGTACTGCTCATCTTGGATAATCACTGATAAATACCTGGCATTAAATCACAGGATACTTCTCAGTTTTGTCTTAGCAGCTACAGCTCAGAGCAGTTTTTTTCCTGGTGCCTTATATAGAAGAGTCTGTTGGAGTACTTTATTTCTGTTTTGAGCAAGATTTAGGATCATTTTTCAGCTCTTTATAGTATTGGGGTATTTGTATGAAAAAAAAAGTGTATGTAATCCTAAATTCATTCTGGGCCATCATGGTGGCTTTATATCTGTTCCCATGGGCCTAGAGACAGACACAAATCACAGTGACTACTACAGGGCAGAGGCCCCAGAAAAATTCCTGCTTTTGCCTTTCTCTTCTCCCGGTCCATCCCTACCTGTTGGGCTGGGCGGTGGGAGTGCTTAAAGGGAAGCCTGCTAAGATGTGGTTCTGAGCCCTGGGGTGGTCAAGCGGCTGACCTATGGTAGTGAAAGGAGTGGTAGGTTTGAATCATAGAATCGTAGAATCATTAAGGGATCATCAAGTCCAACCATCAACCCAACACCACCTAACCCACTAAACCATGTCCCGAAGCACCACATCTGCACATTTCTTGAACACCTCCAGGGATGGTGACTCCACCACTTCCCTGGGCAGCCTGTTCCAAGGCCTGATCACTCTTTCAGTGAAGAATTTTTTTCTAATATCCAGCCTAAACCTCCTCTGGCACAACCTGAGGCTGTTTCCTCTTGTCCTATCACTTGTTACTTTAGAGAAGAGGCCAGAGCCCACCTCACTGCAGCCTCCTTTCAGGTAGTTGTAGAGAATGATGAGGTCTCCTCTCAGCCTCCTCTTCTCTAGACTAAACAACCCCAGCTCCCTCAGCCGCTCCTCATAAGACCTGTGCTCCAGACCCTTCACCAGCCTCGTTGCCCTTCTCTGGACCTGCTCCAGCACCTCAATGTCCTTCTTGTGGTGAGGGGCCTAACGCTGAACACAGGATTCCAGGTGTGGCCTCACCAGTGCCGAGTACAGGGGCACAGTCACTTCCCTAGTCCTGCTGGCCACACTGTTTCTGATGCAGGCCAGGATGCCGTTGGCCTTCTTGGCCACCTGGACGCACTGCTGGCTCATGTTCAGCTGGCTGTGGATCAGCACCCCCAGGTCCCTCTCTGCTGGGCAGCTTTCCAGCCACTCTCCCCCGAGCCTGTAGCATTGCAGGGGGTTGTTGTGACCATCGTGCAGGACCCAGGCTGGTTCCTGAGAAGATCTAGAGCTGTAATGATCACCCACGGTGGCAATGAGAGTAGAGAGGCAAGGCATGGGTACATAGAGATCATGAAAGGAACTGGGTTGGTGCTTCTTGTGTTGGTTCATCTAACTTGGACAATCAGCACTTGTTCTGGAGTGGCTTTTATTTTTCAGTCTTCATTGATCATGTAGAGAGAAGTTTATTCTACACAGGAAGAACACAGATGGTCCATCACAGCTATAACAGCAGTGTAACAGCGGTGCACCACACTGCTACTGATCCCTTGCTGTTACCTGGTTGGCACAAAAATATCTCTTTCTCTCCTCCAGCTTTGGTTGTCATATCTTAGGTTCAGTCACAATTCCCCGCTCTGTCCTTTTTTAATGTGAGCTGTCCGCAAAAACAGGAGGCCTGGAGTTGAAGCTGTCCTTTGGTCTTTATGACCCCAACAATTTCATCATCGTTTTACTGTCTGGAGCTGGTCACTGTGTACTCCATTGTGATTTTAACATGTATTATGACCTGCTAATGGGTAACCCAGCCCTAGTACTTCAGCATACTAAGCTTTTTGACACCTTGCTCTGCTGTGGAATGCTTTTGCTGACATCTGTTTAATNCCTGGAGTTGAAGCTGTCCTTTGGTCTTTATGACCCCAACAATTTCATCATCGTTTTACTGTCTGGAGCTGGTCACTGTGTACTCCATTGTGATTTTAACATGTATTATGACCTGCTAATGGGTAACCCAGCCCTAGTACTTCAGCATACTAAGCTTTTTGACACCTTGCTCTGCTGTGGAATGCTTTTGCTGACATCTGTTTAATCAATCCGGGTTACATTAAATGTAAATTAGGAACCATGTTTTGAATTCAGTATGTGTTCCTTGTCTCTACTGGTGTCTACTACATCTATATATTAATAAAGAATGGGTTATTGTTAGAAAATAGTGGAAAACATCTTCAAAGAAAACAAGAAACAATGAAAGAATTATTGATTAGGTGAAAATTCTGGCTGTGTTGTGTCACAGCATCTGAAAACTTTACAGAAAGTGAAGTGCAGAAGACAGTGGTGTTGATAATGATGCAGACTATGCTGTCTTTGCCTGCCAAACTAATACATAGATGCAGTAGTCATGAAAAGCTTCATAAAATAATATGTGACAGAGATAGACACAACTTCTGAAAACCCAGTCATTGGTATGTAAAACCGTGCAGAATGCAAGGAATGGTAGGAAATTATTTTGCTGTGTTTTTATGCTTATATTCTTCTAAGCCACCATTTTAAAACCCTGAAATGCACTCATACTTAAAATATATATACAGACAATTCAGACGTTTCCTTACGCAAACATAAACTAAAAATGAGAAGCAACGTAGCTTTTCTTTGTGCTTATATCCTGAAAGTATAGCGATAGACAAGATTTGGCAGCTTTGGCAGGTTTAATTGTCTGAGTTGGTTGCTTTCCACTCTTCTGTGTCTTTTGATAGTCTTCCTTTCAAACAAATGTGCCTCATTTGTTCTGTTCACAACGTTGTTTAGGCTTGTTTGGCCATTCTGTTACTATTCTTATCTTGCTGTCTGCTTTAAGACTACACTTCTTAAAAGCTCTTTGAATTGCTTGAATGATAGTGTCTGTAAAAGATGAATTTTTTGAACGTGCTATTTTTCAGTGGTAGCAGAGCTATGTCACTGATGTGTTTTATTTTTTTATTTTATTTTTAAAATCTCAACTGCAGCTCTTTAAGGTTGAGATTCTGTTGTGGTGTTGTTGCTTTTGTACAATGTGCAGTGTAATAGGTGTCCAGGCCTCAATGGAGGCTGTAAGCATTGTCACAAAGGAATAATGAAGTGATAACTTAGAGCAGAAAAATACAAAGTGCTTTAGTAAGTTGCATAAGGAAGCATTAAATGATGCAGTGATTGCACTTCAGTACCATTGTGCCTCCAGGATACCAATGTTACTACTTCTGAAGCTAAATTCATTGTCTAAAGCATAGAGATGAACAACATTTCCAAGAAATAGAGTAGTGAGCTCATCCATACATCAGTAGGAGTAGAATGTTTCCAGTGTTGGTAGTTTTGTGTACTTTCAATCTGAAATACCAGAAAAAGAAAGAAAACAAAGTAAAATGTAACTTATTATTGTAATAAGTGATGGCTTGCCACAGCGGTCAGTTGTGTGGCAGTATAATACTTGGTCAGAGGAGCTGGTGTGGGCGGTACTGGTAAGCAGTTCCTTTATCCTTTTGCCCTTGTTTTTCAGTGCTTGGAGAACTCATAGCAGTGGGTCGTATTTTTTTATTTCTCCCTTTTAGCAGCAGCAGGATGAAAGCAGGCCTGGAGTTGTTCACCTCTAAACTCTTGCAGAGTTCTAGCTATTTAGGTCCTTTTAATCTTACAGAGGTGCTCATNTCATCATCGTTTTACTGTCTGGAGCTGGTCACTGTGTACTCCATTGTGATTTTAACATGTATTATGACCTGCTAATGGGTAACCCAGCCCTAGTACTTCAGCATACTAAGCTTTTTGACACCTTGCTCTGCTGTGGAATGCTTTTGCTGACATCTGTTTAACCAATCCGGGTTACATTAAATGTAAATTAGGAACCATGTTTTGAATTCAGTATGTGTTCCTTGTCTCTACTGGTGTCTACTACATCTATATATTAATAAAGAATGGGTTATTGTTAGAAAATAGTGGAAAACATCTTCAAAGAAAACAAGAAACAATGAAAGAATTATTGATTAGGTGAAAATTCTGGCTGTGTTGTGTCACAGCATCTGAAAACTTTACAGAAAGTGAAGTGCAGAAGACAGTGGTGTTGATAATGATGCAGACTATGCTGTCTTTGCCTGCCAAACTAATACATAGATGCAGTAGTCATGAAAAGCTTCATAAAATAATATGTGACAGAGATAGACACAACTTCTGAAAACCCAGTCATTGGTATGTAAAACCGTGCAGAATGCAAGGAATGGTAGGAAATTATTTTGCTGTGTTTTTATGCTTATATTCTTCTAAGCCACCATTTTAAAACCCTGAAATGCACTCATACTTAAAATATATATACAGACAATTCAGACGTTTCCTTACGCAAACATAAACTAAAAATGAGAAGCAACGTAGCTTTTCTTTGTGCTTATATCCTGAAAGTATAGCGATAGACAAGATTTGGCAGCTTTGGCAGGTTTAATTGTCTGAGTTGGTTGCTTTCCACTCTTCTGTGTCTTTTGATAGTCTTCCTTTCAAACAAATGTGCCTCATTTGTTCTGTTCACAACGTTGTTTAGGCTTGTTTGGCCATTCTGTTACTATTCTTATCTTGCTGTCTGCTTTAAGACTACACTTCTTAAAAGCTCTTTGAATTGGTTGAATGATAGTGTCTGTAAAAGATGAATTTTTGAAAGTGCTATTTTTCAGTGGTAGCAGAGCTATGTCACTGATGTGTTTTATTTTTTTATTTTATTTTTAAAATCTCAACTGCAGCTCTTTAAGGTTGAGATTCTGTTGTGGTGTTGTTGCTTTTGTACAATGTGCAGTGTAATAGGTGTCCAGGCCTCAATGGAGGCTGTAAGCATTGTCACAAAGGAATAATGAAGTGATAACTTAGAGCAGAAAAATACAAAGTGCTTTAGTAAGTTGCATAAGGAAGCATTAAATGATGCAGTGATTGCACTTCAGTACCATTGTGCCTCCAGGATACCAATGTTACTACTTCTGAAGCTAAATTCATTGTCTAAAGCATAGAGATGAACAACATTTCCAAGAAATAGAGTAGTGAGCTCATCCATACATCAGTAGGAGTAGAATGTTTCCAGTGTTGGTAGTTTTGTGTACTTTCAATCTGAAATACCAGAAAAAGAAAGAAAACAAAGTAAAATGTAACTTATTATTGTAATAAGTGATGGCTTGCCACAGCGGTCAGTTGTGTGGCAGTATAATACTTGGTCAGAGGAGCTGGTGTGGGCGGTACTGGTAAGCAGTTCCTTTATCCTTTTGCCCTTGTTTTTCAGTGCTTGGAGAACTCATAGCAGTGGGTCGTATTTTTTTATTTCTCCCTTTTAGCAGCAGCAGGATGAAAGCAGGCCTGGAGTTGTTCACCTCTAAACTCTTGCAGAGTTCTAGCTATTTAGGTCCTTTTAATCTTACAGAGGTGCTCATAAAGATGAGAGAGGAAAATCAGAGATGAAATCTATCTCTCAGCACTCTTGGTGGAGGTTGAGTTGAGAAGTTCAAACATACCTTGGCTTTTATGCCTCCATGCTAGACCTACATTCTCAGTGTGTTTAAATTGACCTTGCTCCTCTCACTTTCACAAAGCAAGACGAATACAAGGACTTGTGCTGGCTGCAGACCCAGCCAAAGTTCCTCTTGGATTTGAATCTTTCACAGCACAGTTTTTCTACAGAATTGGTATGCACGTAACACATGTAATCTGGACCACCATCCACAATGACAAACTGGGCTTTGGGGTGTGGCTTTCTTCAGATTGCATGAATTAATTTCCATCCATTATGTTTCATTGTTAGTATCATGTGCAGTGAAAAATTCTGGACTGTTTTGTTCCACAGGAGCTCTTCTTCCTCAGAAAGATTAGAATTTCCTCTTTGCCTGCATGGCCATTGAGATCAGAACTTGTGACAATACCATTATGAGTACAGAGCAAGTATCTATAAAACTCACCCAAATAATGTGCCCCGTGTTTTCCCACCACTGTTTACAGTACCACTCTAAAAAAAAAAGTGGATTCATCCCTTTCTAAGGAACAGTTACCAAGTCAGTGTTGTCCATGGGCCAGCTTTAACTTCCAGAAAGCTTCCTTCAGCCATCTTGCCTTTGCATTCACGTTGAGTTGGGCATTCAGGTGTTGAACAATTGCGCACTGTCATTGAAACACCTTTTCTTGTACATGCCCAGGAAGGCTGAAGAGAAGGTGAGGTCCTTGCACCAGAAGGTCTGTGCTCTCGGCTGCAATGGAAAGAGAAGGTGACTGACAACAGAGCATGATGTAAGGGAAAGAGGACCCAGTGATAAGATGCTTATTTTTTGAAGCTAGTGCTTCAAAAATTAGTCACATAGCTTTGGTATCTTTCTTGCCTTAAAAGTAACCCAGCAGCAGCAGATTTCACCACGAGGAAACCATAATTGCTCCACTGGAGCTAACTGCTGAAGATTACTATAGATGCAACAAAACAGAAACTTGCTTGGTTTTATCTGCCGCATATATCAGTGCAGGAATTGAAAATCAGTATGGACTTGATCTAGATATAACATAAGTAATCAGATATTTACTAATGTCTGTCTACACAAGTTACCCGAAGAAACGAAAAGGATTAATGGTTTAAATTGTTTAAAATCAAAACTTCTCGCAATAGTGACATATAATTTATTAAAAAATAAAAACCATAGCTACCTAGCATGGATTCTGTAACACCCCAGTATACTCATCTCTGACATAGTATGGATTGCTTATACACTATTTGGCTTCATAGCAAGAAATTATTTAGCATCTGTTTAGCAACACAACAGCAATAGAACTGTCCCTGTCTTTAATGTCTAGATACAGCTCTCATCTGAAAGTGTCTCTTGATATTACCTCAGTAATCAAAGTGAAGTTCTTTAAGATGCAATGTATATGTTGGCATTTTTTGCCACTGATTTTAAGATTCCCTGGACTGAAGAAGTCTGTAAAGGTTCACTGCACAGAGCAGGCTATAACAAAGCAGTTAATGATTCCTGTGACATGAATGCTGCCATTTCAGTTTATTTGAATGTCACTGGCATTCTGTCTAAAATATATCACTTTTTATTAGTTCAGGTTTTTTTAAACCAACTAGATATTAAGCATGGGGATGCATCTTAGCTAAACTATAACCTAGCCAGTCCATGCCTTTTGCACTGCAGAGTGCCCTGAGTTTTTCAAAACACGTAACCACAGTGATATATTTATAAAGGAATGTTCACCTCATGGGATTTTTTAAGGTGTTCTATTTTTTTTTCCAAGTTACAGCTTCACTTTATTGTACATGATGTCCAATAAAAAAGATATATGTCTGTGATTGGACTTTGAAGAAGGGCCATAGTGCCTATTCCATTTAAAGGGAATGAAGTCAAGCAGTAAATTTGCTGGTCGCCCTTTTCATATTGACTGTATCTCGGCCAGCAGTTGGTCTTTGATGTTGTAACAATAGAGGAAAGGCAGAGGAGGAGGAGGATTAGGACCTCCATAATATAAAAACAAGTCTGCATTCATTGTGATTTTTATAGAGCACAGTCCATGTCTATTGGAGGTTTGCAGTATAGACTCTGTGGTCTGCAGAAGAGCGCAGCAATCTTAATGTTTGCAGGTGGTTTACAATTCATCCATCAATACTACTACCATTTCTTCTTAATTCAGAGTTTGTTTAGGTTTTCAGCATTTAACTTTTTCTATCTTACTCATTCCTGCAATAGGCAAACAGATGGATGTCAGGATAGAGCTTCTGGAGTATCATTTTTCTTTACAGGGGTTGATAATTGTGTTATTTTTGAAAGGCTTGCTGCAGCTGGCCAATAGAGTATCTATTCCTCATCTTGTGCTTTAGAGGCCAAGCTTTTATTAGGAAAGAATAGAGGAGTTGATATGTATATGTCTAACATTTGTGAAAATACATTTCAAAACCTTTAAAACTCCCTTCCAACCCAAAATATTCTATATGATTCTATGAAAAGGGAACCTAGGGCAGCCAGACTATGCCTGTGTCTTCAGGCATACGGGAACAATAACTCCAAAGGTTTGAAATGAATTATTTAGGCTGATAGAGTCCTGGAGCTTTTGATGTGCATTGAAATGGTAGCACTGCTAGCTGTTGCTCTTGATCAAAACATGCAGAAGGAAAACAGTCGTCCATTTCATGAAAATGTGTAAGGTACCAAGCTGCACTAAGTGCTGGTGGGAGTAGATAGGCTTTGAATTGTGAGCAGAGCTTGGAAAGAGCTGAATAATCTGTAATACATATGACATTGCAGATGTGGAGGGCAGGATGAGCAGTGTTCCCAAGGGTGTGACAATGGCAGCAGCAGTGTGCCAGTGCAAGTAGAACTGTGTCATAAGCCCAGAGGCAGCTCTTAAGAGACCATCTGGGGATGCACCAGGTGAAATGGCTTTACTGTGTCCAATTGCAGCGGCTCTTGCTTAAGGCATGATCCTGAAGTGTCCTGATAAGGCAGAACACCTGGAAGCTTCTCTACCAGACTCCGAAGACACCTGACCCAAGGAAGGGAAGGGGGGAAGATGCCAATCTGTAGTGCATTTGACAGTTCAGGACTTGATTTAGGGTTGGATACTGTGCCTTCTGGGTGTTCAGATTAGACCAGTGAGTCCAAACTGATGAACAAGTCACCACTTGCCAGCTGAGCTGCAGTAGCTCCTTAGATGTCTTATCCCACCTTCATCCCATAACAAAATATGAGGGTTTTTTGTGTTTATCAGCAAGTCAGTGCTGAGCAAACAAACCTGCCCAGGGCTCTCATCACGGTGACCGCGTTTTGTCCTTGGACAAAGCACTCCACTATACTGGTGATTGCACAGCTCTTCAGTGAGGAATCTGTTCATTTAACATATACCACGATGGCCATTAAAAAGGCAACATCTGGTGCTGAAAATGCACACATGCTATTTCTGCGCTCTGCTGTATGTCTCCTTTATCAGGCCCAGATAGAGCAGTTGGCTGTCTCTGCTTTCCCCAGTATGCCAGCTGATGAAAGCAAACTACATAAGGCTTAGCCAGTATAAAGTGGGAGTTCTGATTAGTTAGAGGCATAACCTAGTGTTTAAAAGTTTGCCCTTGAGGGATCAATAGCTCTGGAAAAGCTGCTGAAATCTTCAGTGGTAGTGAATTTGATTCTTGCTCTTCTTTGATCTAGCATTCGTGGCTTTTTGAATAATGTAAATCAAAGCTGCCTTTTTCACCTACCCATCCATCTTTCTTCTTCTTCTGTCTCTCTCCTGAGAGGACAATGTTTTAACGTTCTTAGGAATATAGCTATGGCAGTCTTAACATCAAAATAAAATGCATAACATCAGAGTAAAGGCAGATTAATACCACCTCTCTGATTTTTTTTTCTTTACCCTATTTAAGTCTTCCCACAATAAAACACAAGAGTTTGCAGCTGAAATTGTGTGTTTGCACACATTTGGACTAAGTGAGGGAGAAGAGCTGTATATGCCAATTCCCCAGTACGCACTGCTGCCATTGATAAAAGGAGCCACAATTACATTGCAGTCAGGTTATAAACCCCATAATACTCCCATGACAATTACTGCAGTTTACTTGTAAGAGCCATATGAGGAGAAAAGACGTATATTTATCTCTTTAGTGCAGTTAAGCAGCTGGAAGTGAGTTCTGTGCCACAGCCTACCAGGAAATGCTCTTCCAACCTGCTCTGCAGTGTGTCTGCTGTATATGCTTTGGAATCTCTTTTCATACAGAAGGAGCTCTCCCTCCCTGGGATCTGGCATATCAGCTGGGGTCCCATCTCTGTTGCTCAACAGATGAGGTTAGGATATCCCAAACCTGTACAGCTTATCTTTCCTCTTCTACCTTGCTGCTGCGTCTGGCTGCTGGGACTAATGTAAAGATGCATTTGGCCTGCTCCATACAGTTTATTGTCCGTGGCATCTGGGTGGCTTCAGGCACATGCTAAGATTGTAAAAAATTTAAAAAATAAAACCATTTATCCTAAAAATAGCTCAGAACTAGCTAGTGATCATGGGGTGGAAGGGAGACAGAAATGAAGATATTTTCTTTTCACGTAAGTGTCAGATTCAAAAGCATCTGCCTTGTTCAGTGCATGTATGGTATTCATTTCCTGTCTGCAGTCAATTGGAATGCCCCCCGAGTCGTTTGAAATTGAAAATGGAGTCATGCTTCTTTAATCAGCTCTAGGAAATAGACACCCTCCCTTAGTGTTATAAGAAAATTTATATATACATGCATAGAATTCATAATACAAAAAGCCCACACTTCTCTCCAGGGCAAATCCTTTCTCTCTCCCCTCTTAAACAGAGAAGGGTCTTCACATTGTCTTGTCATGGTGTACTGTGTATCTACTTGCTTGCTCTTCTTCGCCATAATGTCACTGGAGGGAGGCCTTTCTCTTGTGTATCTGCTTCTTCTTGTCTCTTTCTCTTGTTCTGTCATTAGGACAGTTCACGGAGATGTAGAGAGAGGGCATAATGTCCACTGCTGATGTCTTGAAACAAAAATAAGACAGTTACTGCACTGCCTGTACAGATGCCATTTATACTAATGACTTTCAGTTGCTCGTGTATCAGTCTCTGAAGTTTTCCAAATGGATTTGGTAAAACTGTATATTTCACTGCAGGAGCAGAGGTGCATGGTCCTGAGGCAGCCGCTTGGATTTTCTGCTGCTGTTTTGCTGTAAACTCCTCGGTGCGGTAATAACCCCTTCCAGGGCGTGTTGTGAGGCATGTAGCTGGTGTGTTGATACTGAATGTAAACAAACACTGCCTTTCCTCTGCCTTCACCCTCTAAATTCCATCAAAAGAAAAATGAGTATTGCTGGGGAAGGCAGCTAAGGGAGGGTCAAGTAAATGGTCTCGCAGTGATTCGATGGTGTGTGTGTTTTGAGCATCAAGACTCAAGTGATTTGCCTTTTTTCAGGCACAGAAGTAGTATTGCCAGAAGCACAGGAAACATCATGTTTTTGGAACATAACACTTGTCTGCTTTCTTGCTTTCCCGTTATTAGCTTTTGCTTATGTGATGAAGTAATCATGTAACTTTTAGTCCACAGGGACTAAACACTTTCTAGTCTCTAAAAACATCTGCCAGCTAACACAGCCAGAGTCATAGACACTTTTGAAAGCGTAGGGTGGATATTCAGTGGCATATGAGAGGGAGACACAGAGGCTGGGAATAGCTGTTTCTTGGAAACTAACAGCTGAAGGCAACTTTGGAAATTGAAAAGGTTTCAAGTAAGGTTACTCTTTTGGCTAGGGAGAGATAAAAACTTCGTTTATTAAAGCTGGTTCACCTAGTGAAATCCTAGCCGTAGTGATTTAGTGGAATAAACTTGCAAAAGGACCTAGTTTAAAACCCATGAAAATAATTTCAGATGTATGTTTGTTCTCTTTCATTTATACCGACTTTGTGTGTGCTGGCCTGCAAAGCCTGACCAAAAAGTTGTGTACAAAAAGTATTAGTATTCTGGATTTCCTTTGCTTTTGTGGTTTGATTGCAGCTTAAGGCAGATTTTCCCATTCTGTTGGAACCCAGTGTGTAAATTATGATGCTGATTTTAAATGATGGTCAAGATTAGAGTTGTTCAATTAGATTTAGCCATGGTATAAATGGTTTCTATTTAGACCTTAATTATACTACTGATTTTATGCAAGTATGTAATGAAGCCTAAAAGGAATCATAACTTTTAAAGAACTAGTAGTGAAGAACAAATAAATGTTTACCACCAGCTTATGCAGCTGAAAATATCTGTTAACTACAAGGAAAACTTGGCACTGAGCATCTGTCAAAGCCCTACACAATTTTAATTCTGTGCGCTTGGCTGTCCCATGGATGGCTGACTATCTACTGAAGAACAAAGGACCAGTGTGTACTATGGTAGAAAATTTGCTAAAGGGCCTCTGTTTTTTCCAGCAGACACTGAGCTGTAATCACCACCAAGTCCTTTTTATTATCAAAGTGTTTATACAAACTGGCAGTTCTTCACCTCAAAGCTGAACCATACTGTTTGTATTTTCCAGCTGAAGGAAAACATTAAATACAAGCAAACATCACAGCATAAAAAAATAGCTGTACTGTGAAATGTGTGTCCACAACATGTAGCAATAGGTTGCCAGATCTGAGTATAACATAGCTGGTTTTCTCCTTAAGCTCCGGGGAAAAAATATTGTCTGCCAGAGCAGTTCAGCTCTGGACCCACTCCTGACTAAGAGACAGGGAGCTTGGTGAGAGAATTTCCCAACCAGAGACTGAATGAAGGGTGGACCAAAGCTTGATGATGCAATGGCATTTTCCTTGACTGCGGAGGGTCCTGATGCAGTGTTGGCCGTGTTCCTCAAAAGAGTGGCCTGGGACTTACTAGACCTTAGGTATGAAGGGGGCCTCAACGCTACCACCCTAGGATCTCTGCAGTTGTAATGTAAGTCCCGGCTGCATGTTCAGTTCTCAAGATTTTCTGTGTAGCTATGAGAGCTAGAAGTTTTTTACTGTAAAAAACCTAAAATTCAAAAGCTGGGATTCTGAGGTGAATGTGCTTCTGAGAACTATTTCAGCATACGACAGAAAATCAGCTCTAGTGTGCTGGGTGTATACNTAAATTACCCACTGTCTTATATTTACACAATATTTAAAGCAAATGCTATATTTTGGAGCCCCTTAGTGAAAGCAATAGTGTACGTGCAGGCCAGTGTATTCTATTTTAAATTATTTATGAACAGTGATTATCTAAAACGTGCTATTAGTTATTGAAACAATTAATTTATGTGGCTTTCTAAAGATAAGCAAGGTCTTCCAACTCATTAATATATGCGAACATGAAGGACAAGCACATTTTAAGAAAAAATTAAAGTATCTTAGTTGCTGAGCAGTTGACATTACACCCCTCTGGGCTGACTTCTGGAGATATGAACCATCAGTGACGCCTTGGAGTGAAGCAGGGATGTGGGGCTCAGCACCACCACATGCTTTCACCTAGTCACACAGAAATTAAATACGAACCCAAGTGATTTGGTGGTTAAATGAGAAGCCAAGACAGAGCTAAGAGCAGAACCAGGGTCTTCTGACTGCCTGGAGTGTTTGTAGCATTAATCATAAAAGAGATTTTTCTCCATGTATCTTC
>VZTO01002464.1:40728-105316 GCA_013400615.1 Syrrhaptes paradoxus
AATTTCACTGTCTGCTTACCTAATGCTGTCCTCATACCTCTTCCTTTTAGGTCCTGTGCTGCTTATGCTCATGAGAGACAAAAAAATAAATAAAACCCAGGAATTAGATCACCCAAGTTCATTACAGATCTTGGATTTGCAGAGGTGAAGGTCTCTGGTAGTATCCCAGTGTGTTACTCAGCCTCCCCAGACCGGTTAATTTTAAAGTGATCATTTAGCACTAACGTGGAAACACATGACAGCCTTCAAAATCAAAACAATCTGTTTAGGCAGGTGGGAAATGAAATCAGTCCTAATGGCTATAATGGTTTTCTGTGAAGGCCCGAGGCCTTATTTTGTCTCTGATAGCAATATAATCTTTTATAGCGTCTCTGAAGGTTTCTAATAAATAAACGTTCCTTGTTCCTGGTGGTTGAAGATGCTGTACAGGTGTATCATGAAAGTGCATTGACAGACTGTCGGTTTTCAATTCAAGACCTCTTGTCAAGATCATTTTACAAGATATTTCAAACGAGTATACAAGAAATAAAAAAGCAATGTAACCGTAGCAGGGATTTAGTAATAGATTCCCTTGCTGTCTAAGAGCTGTTAGGGATGTAAGTTGCATCAGTTTTCCCAAATTCTTTCAACTCTATAATTAGCAGTGCTTGCAAATGTGCCCTTAGTTTGGCAAGTGGGGAGGGAATGAAGGAAGGTAAGAAGTATGAAGGACAGAAAAAGAGCAGCTGCTCCAGAATATTTCCTGTAACTCCACTCAGTCCTCACTTATTCTCTGCCTTGGTTGTTTTTCCAGAACTGGAAATGGGATTAAAATAAGGAAGAGGGGAAGGAGATGGACTCCTCACCTGCTAAAAATGCATAGAAATTCCCTTTTCCCCTAGTTTGGTATTTTTACAAGTTCCTATTTCTGTTTTACTTCTCTGTGGGAAGGAGAAATGGTACATGTCCCTGCAGCTGATTTCTAACGTGATAGAGAAATAAAATAGGAAGGCACTGGAGGGAGTTAAAATACCCATTTGATTACTGAAAAGTTAAACTGCGGTATCAGGTAGGAAATCTTTTCTGCATGCAGGATTGTTTCTTGGTGCCTTAAACCCTGCCATAGTGCAAGTCCAGCCTGAATCACCAACATTTAAAGTTATCCTCACAAAGTACCTGTGAATTGCTTCTCTTCTCTGGTTTATAGATGGACACAAAGACATTGCTAGATACTGTATTACTACCCTCCCTTTTGGGTGACGGGTGTGGCAAGGTGTGTGATTGTGTAATACAAACACTGTGGCAGATTGTCTTTCTCTAGGGCTTATATCCTTGCTTTGTCACGCAGCTATGAATAATGTGTTCCTGCCCTTATATACTGTCCACACTTAGAACACTCAGAAATCCTAAGCTGGTTTNTTGACATTACACCCCTCTGGGCTGACTTCTGGAGATATGAACCATCAGTGACGCCTTGGAGTGAAGCAGGGATGTGGGGCTCAGCACCACCACATGCTTTCACCTAGTCACACAGAAATTAAATACGAACCCAAGTGATTTGGTGGTTAAATGAGAAGCCAAGACAGAGCTAAGAGCAGAACCAGGGTCTTCTGACTGCCTGGAGTGTTTGTAGCATTAATCATAAAAGAGATTTTTCTCCATGTATCTTCAGTAATGCTTTTAATTACCAGTGCAGTGTTAATTTCACTGTCTGCTTACCTAATGCTGTCCTCATACCTCTTCCTTTTAGGTCCTGTGCTGCTTATGCTCATGAGAGACAAAAAAATAAATAAAACCCAGGAATTAGATCACCCAAGTTCATTACAGATCTTGGATTTGCAGAGGTGAAGGTCTCTGGTAGTATCCCAGTGTGTTACTCAGCCTCCCCAGACCGGTTAATTTTAAAGTGATCATTTAGCACTAACGTGGAAACACATGACAGCCTTCAAAATCAAAACAATCTGTTTAGGCAGGTGGGAAATGAAATCAGTCCTAATGGCTATAATGGTTTTCTGTGAAGGCCCGAGGCCTTATTTTGTCTCTGATAGCAATATAATCTTTTATAGCGTCTCTGAAGGTTTCTAATAAATAAACGTTCCTTGTTCCTGGTGGTTGAAGATGCTGTACAGGTGTATCATGAAAGTGCATTGACAGACTGTCGGTTTTCAATTCAAGACCTCTTGTCAAGATCATTTTACAAGATATTTCAAACGAGTATACAAGAAATAAAAAAGCAATGTAACCGTAGCAGGGATTTAGTAATAGATTCCCTTGCTGTCTAAGAGCTGTTAGGGATGTAAGTTGCATCAGTTTTCCCAAATTCTTTCAACTCTATAATTAGCAGTGCTTGCAAATGTGCCCTTAGTTTGGCAAGTGGGGAGGGAATGAAGGAAGGTAAGAAGTATGAAGGACAGAAAAAGAGCAGCTGCTCCAGAATATTTCCTGTAACTCCACTCAGTCCTCACTTATTCTCTGCCTTGGTTGTTTTTCCAGAACTGGAAATGGGATTAAAATAAGGAAGAGGGGAAGGAGATGGACTCCTCACCTGCTAAAAATGCATAGAAATTCCCTTTTCCCCTAGTTTGGTATTTTTACAAGTTCCTATTTCTGTTTTACTTCTCTGTGGGAAGGAGAAATGGTACATGTCCCTGCAGCTGATTTCTAACGTGATAGAGAAATAAAATAGGAAGGCACTGGAGGGAGTTAAAATACCCATTTGATTACTGAAAAGTTAAACTGCGGTATCAGGTAGGAAATCTTTTCTGCATGCAGGATTGTTTCTTGGTGCCTTAAACCCTGCCATAGTGCAAGTCCAGCCTGAATCACCAACATTTAAAGTTATCCTCACAAAGTACCTGTGAATTGCTTCTCTTCTCTGGTTTATAGATGGACACAAAGACATTGCTAGATACTGTATTACTACCCTCCCTTTTGGGTGACGGGTGTGGCGAGGTGTGTGATTGTGTAATACAAACACTGTGGCAGATTGTCTTTCTCTAGGGCTTATATCCTTGCTTTGTCACGCAGCTATGAATAATGTGTTCCTGCCCTTATATACTGTCCACACTTAGAACACTCAGAAATCCTAAGCTGGTTTTGTATTAAGAACTTCTGTAAATATCTGTTCCCGTGGGGCAGAACTGTAGCTGACAGTAAGCATGAGTAACCCCTTAAAATCATCTTAATGGGAAGTTTAAAAGTTGTGAATAATCCTGTTAAATGAAGGAAAAAAAGTGAGTTATCTTAAAATATGTAAAGCAGATGCATCATTTGAGTAAGAACCCAATGTGCTGGAATTAGAAATGTCATAATTTCAAAGACAATGAGTCAGTAGTTCAGAATGAAATGACATAGCTTTTGAAGGGGAAGGCAAGCAAGACTGTTTTTCCAGAAGCAATCAAGAATACAAATTATGTACACTTAAAAATACATAGTGTGAAGTATAAACATGTGAAATAATGCAGAAATAAGAAGATAATAATATCCCCCCCTGCAAAAAAAGAAATTAAATTTCATCTAGGTTTGGAACACAAACCCTGTTTTCTTCAGAAAGATTGCTGGCGTTGCAGTAAGGACACACTTTTTCCTGCCTGATTGGTCTTGGAAGATCCTGAGTTAAGGCAGCAGAACAGAGTGAGCCATATTCTTCTCTTCCCATGCAGTTCAAGCTCACTTTTTATTGATGGCAGCCTCTTTTGTCTTTTTACCAGAAATATACATTTCTAATAATGGTACAGATCAGCTTAGACACTACACCAAGAATTATCTACCTAAAAAATAGACATTCTGTTCATTTTAGTAACTGGAAACAAATGGTCTTTCACTCATAGTACTGTGTGCAGATAACTGAAATGATCATGCAGGTTGAGTGTTTATTTGCCCACATTGCGGTGTGACACAGAAGCCCCAAGGAGGCATAGCGTGGGCTCCTCCCAGTGTGAAAGGGATTGCAAGAGATAACACTGCAGAAGACACACTATTTAACCTGTGTCATTCCTGCCAGGCGTTAGTCAATCCTGCTCTTCAAGGCGAACTCCATGTACCCCTCCCCACAAATCTGCTCTCGAGCTTGGCTGTCATGGCCATTAGAAGTGTGTACCTAATGTTGAACCAGGGTCTTCCGATCGTGTCCACTCTGAACATACAGAGCATTCCCTCCCCTTCCCGGCTGGAGCAGCCTTTGGTATAGGACAGTTATGACAGTTACCATGTCGCCTGCCATTTTTCTTTTTAACGTTAAAGAACCCCAACTCATTCAGTCTGTAATTAATGACAGTCCCAGCCCCAAGCAGCTTGGTAGTGGGCCTGATCAGCCTGATGTCATTACTTCACCATGACAATTTTCTAACTAACTCCATGTGATATTCCATCTGTCTGACACTATTAAAAACTTTTTATATAGCCCTTATTATTGTAGTTGCTGAGCTCCCAGCAAACATCATAGTGAGGAAGGGAAGTGCTGTTATCCCCACTGAGGCACAGACAGATCATGACCTGCCAAGATCACACAGCGAGTCTTATCAGAGAATTTAACGTAGGTCTCTAAAGTCCTTGGCCAGCTCTAGATGTATGGTATGTTAATGTGGAGAATCAGGATGCTCCTGAAGTGGCAAGCAGACAGGGAATGTATGAAATTGTATGTGAGAATTTTATTATTTTTTAATAAAATCTCACTTTATTTTTAATAAAGGTAAGATTATGGGCATGATACCCCAGGAAAAAGTATTTAAGTACCACCTTTTTTTTTTTTTTTTGTTCCTGTCTGGAGTAATTTAATAACAGCACAATTACACCTTGCGCTGGTCAGGCATAGCAGAGGAGCCATTTAATCCTCATGTGCCAAGAAGTTTGCAGTTAAATTCTGCTTGAAAAGTGTTAAGTTAAAGCACTAGCACACGGGTGAGGAACCTACAGTGAGATGAGTGGCCCTCAATTTTGTTTCCCAGAGCTTTCTGCTGTGTGATTTGCTTTCTGCTTTATTTTGAATAACGTGTGTGTTAATGGGTGGCCCAGCAAAGGCATCTGAAAGTCCTACTTCAAGAAAGAGGAGCTTTCTTGTTTAGCTTTCAAGCTGCACAGACTGTCCAGAGCACATATACTTTTCGCACCGCATACCTATGCTAATTCAGAATGAACTTTTTGTAGCTGTGCTGTAGATAGGTGTATAAAAGTACCCTTTTGACACTTTCAAAATGTAACCATTCTGATCATGAACATACCGAGACAACATTAATTCTCCTAAATCTGATTTTCCTCCTTACAAATGCATTGCAGTGAGAAGGGGAGAAAATCACCTTAGTTTTTGCTTGAGATCATTTCACTTAGTCCCACATTGACTCTTAAATCTTGGTTTATTTAACTCACAGAATATTTTCCTGTAATGTGCACAGATTATATTGTAAAATCTCTTCAAAGGTCAGTTGAGAGCCTTCTAAGCAAATAAACACGAAATAAAAGGCATTGGAACTGTTATCTATCTGAGAGCTTAACAAAAGGTATGCTCATTTAATTTGAGCCAGGGGAGCTGGATGGAGATTGCGTTTAACCAGTGCGTTTAACCAGAAATGCTGGCAAAAATATGCCTCAGTAGAGCCAGAACCACATGCGGCCATTCCACTTTGATTGTGCTTGTTTTAAAAGATAGGTCTTTAACATTTACCCTCTCCGTGCTTGCTGTCTCTTTATGAACTGAAAATAAAAGCTCCCCAGGCAGTCATACTAAGACCTCGAGCCTAAAATTTTTCAGCTGAGTCAAAAGCAAGACCTGTGCTGAATCTGCCCCATGCGTTTTTCTGTAGCCATAAGAAGACCGGACTTCTTTGCTGTTTTTTTTCCCCCGCGTCCCCAGGTCAGTCCTAACCCAAGGAGCCAGTGTTTTGATACTAAATGTATCTCTCCCCTTGGTGAGGTCAAAGGCAGTGGCAGCAGTGCTACTGGTTCGAAGGCAGCCCACTGTAATATACTACAAAACTCAAAAGTACGCTCAACAATAACAAAAGCATTAACCGCTGACCCGCTACTTGGTGAAATTCAATTCCACCATCAGGCAAACATGAAAATGAGATCCCAGAGGGAGGAAGGTTCAGATGTTCAAGACCAGAGAAGTTGAGTGAGGAACACAGACAACAAGATGGAAGTTTTTGCACACCAAGGAGAGAGTGGAGGAGGTTGCCAGTTCAGCAGTAGGATCTTTTAATACCATAAATTTAAACATGAGCAGTCAGCAGTCAGTGTTTTTGTGCCACTTTGGAACAAATCAAACTAAAATTATTTATAATGAAGATGCCTTTCACTGTTTTAGAGACACATTTAATGTGATTTAAATTTTATTTCCCAGGGGTTGCTTCAGAGCTTCATGTTTCCAGATTTGCTTTAAGTTAGATGCTTGTGTCAATGTGTAGGTGCTCACTGCAAGGCTGGAACATTACAGGAACCTGAAAGAGCTAAGCACTCAAGTCTGTCTCAGTTTTATCTTGTGTCACGTGGTTACAGATTTGCATGACTGTAACTAAGTATATTTCGGTGAGAGTCAGATGCCAAACTCAGGAGCACCCTAGAAAATAGCAGTCATCCTGTGTGTTTCCGTAATGAGCCATGGGTCTGTATGCTGTGAGGATTTCTATACGGACTCTGCCCCCATCGTTGTCAGGAAGCTGGAGACGGGGGTACTGGCAGGACTGCACGCTCTCTCAGTTGTTGTTACAGTCCATTGCTTTTTTCCCCAGAACACACTCACTGCAGATGACGGTTCTCCTGAAGACAGCTTCACCCTGAACCCCGAGGACAGAAGAGAATATCCTGATCTCCAGGCTGCCCACCGGCCACTCCCGAAGCAGCGATTCAGGCAGGAAAATGGGCATACATCCCTGCAAAGAGATGGACCCAGATCTTTCCTCCTGGATCTCCCAAACTTCCCTGACCTGTCAAAAGCAGATATCAACGGGCAGAATCCCAACATTCAGGTAAAAATTTATGTTAATGTGATTTTTTTTTTTATGAGGTGGACAAATCACTTTACTGAACTTTCAGCCTGGCTTCCGTGACATGCAGTCAGAACACTCTGTCTCTCCACCAGTACCACCAAGAGAGAACATATATAACATGCCATACATTAAATATAACACAATATATATATGTCTATAGTATCTAATATACTTTTTGTCTTAAGTGGATGCACAGGTTTCAATTTTTTTCTGAATTTCTCTTTGACTAGTGTTGATTGCGTAAGTGTGGGTATCAACATAGACCTATTTATGATACAAAAGCCATTTTTGCTATTGCTGTTTTAGAACATATTCCCTTCATTGATATTAAGTGGGTATTTTAAATTCTGGTTTTAATTCTCTGTTGCAAAATTTGTTTGTGACCAGATTCTCTTTTGGTGTGCTATTATAAAATGCAACCATCCCCAGAGGTTCTAAGAATCACAGAATCATAGAATGGTTTGGGTTGGAAAGGACCTTAAAGATCATCAAGTTCCAACCCCCCTGCCATGGGCAGGGACACCCTCCACTAGACCAGGTTGCTCAAAGCCTCATCCAGCCTGGCCTTGAACACCTCCAGGGATGGGGCATCCACAGCTTCTCTGGGCAACCTGTGCCAGTGCCTCATCACCCTCACAGTGAAAAATTTCTTCCTAATGTCTAGTCTAAATCTGCCCTCTTTCAGCTTATACCCGTTACCCCTTGGTCTCTCACTACACTCCCTGATGCAGAGTGCCTCCCCATCTCTCCTGTAGGCCCCTTTCAGGTTGGAAAGAAGAAACTTAAAGAAAACTAGTCTTTAAGTTTCAGTTCAAAATGTGGTCCTCTGTATGGAACTGAGACTTAGTTTCTGCAGTAGCTGCCTGGAGTGAAAAAAAAAAAAGTTGTCTGCAAGAAACTTTGTTATATGCTATTCCTCAATCTGTTCTTGGGTTTGGAATGGCCTCTTACAAGCCACTTGCATCTTGAAACATCAAGGATTAGAAAGAGGAAAAAATGAGTTATTTGTTTTTAATTCAGAGCCTTAAAGCAAAATTGGCATCAATAAGCAGTCTTTTCTAACCAAAACAATAAATTGAAATGTTGTTCTGCCTAAGATGAGCTTATAAAAACAATACACTAATAGAACTGGTTTTCTGGTTAAATTAATTCCTGGCTTCTTACAGTCCCCCAGCCCACAAAATTACCATCCTTTTGATATATCTAAGAAGTATGTACGTAAAGATACAATAGATCTATTGGTGAGAGACCAACATGATCGGGCAAGAACAAGCTGTCTCCAAGCTGATGCTCCATTACATCATAGATGGCTTGCAATGTTAAGAAGAAGCCTAACAGATTTGGATCAAGTGCAGGTCCAGTACTTGATGGGCCAAGGTAGTAAACCTGTTCAACATGTGGTGACCTCTACACATCCTTCACGCCAGGAGAAGCCTTCCAGAAAGCCTTAGGAAGGGAAGGTAGGGAAGCTATAGGGGCCCCAGATTGTGGCATGAGGTAAATAGTGTAACATCATTGTTTGAACAGTATGTAAACCTCAGAGGAAGACAGGAGGAAACAAAAACCTCCTCTGATTGGTAACAGCATTTAATGTTTAGACCCTTGGAATAGATAAATGAGATGGAAACATTTCCCTGGCTTGTCTTTATAGTAGCTGTTTCTGCTATGGCCTCTTTTTCCACCACCTGATCTTGGAAATGTGTCAGCTAACTATGTCAGCAGTTTTGTTGGACTCCAAGAACTGGGAAGCCTAGTCGTGTAAACTGGAAAACGTTGGGCAACATTAACACTAGAGCTCTTGTGCACAGGGATCATCTCTTTCAGAAACAGGCTCCCTGAGTTCTGCATTTTATTTAGTCTGCTTACTTCGGTACATAAATAGGAATATACAAAATTCTTTGTGTTCCTGGTTGACAGTTCTGCAGCAGGTCCAGCCTCATGGAGATAAAACTCCCATTAATTCATTACAGAGTCAATGAAAGTTTATTTCTTTACCTAAAGGTTGTAAAAGGTGGCTTACTCTTTTGGGAAAAACACAATTATAGTGAATTCTTGCTTATTAAACAGTACCATACTGACCTGAATGGAAATTATGACATTTGTTGACTTGCAAATTTCTCATCAGCTGTTTGGCAGGTGAGAGCAGAATAAATTTTTCTTTTTTGCACAATGGCTTCGTGCTCTGTAAGTTACAATCCTAGGGGTGCTTTTAAAGTCCTAGGACAGTGAGGTTGGAAAGGAGAAAAAAGCCTGTGTGAGTTAATCTAGCACAATGGCCACATTTGCTATTCAAAGACCAACAACTTTTATTCCCCTTCTACTAGTACAAACCTGAGTAGACCAAAAATAACATTTTTAAGGGAAACTATACCTGAACATTTTAAAAACCTAATAAACAGACATAAAAGCAGGTCGAACAGATACTCTAGTGAGTTCTCTTTATGGCCATTCCTTCTCTGGTTTCCTGTGAGAAGGCAATTGCTGTGTCATCATGCACTGGTTGCATGCTTTTTCAGGGAGGAAGTGGTGGTTATCAGAACACCATCACAGGAATTCAGAAAATTAACATGTCCCCAGGTACTACTGTATTTTTCAGGTGATAATCAAATATAAGTATAGTAGACTGTCTTCTAGAAAAACCTCAGAAACAAGTCGGAACTGCAGTAGTCAAGACTAGGACGACACTTACTGGTCTTTCTGTGGCATTCTAGCTGTGTAAAATCTCTCATCATTTCAAGTGGCATTTTATGCTTTAGCATTTCTTCCACACTGTTTGTTTGAGAGTGCTGTAGCTGCTGTTGAGGAACGGCTGGCTGTTTGGTTTGGGGTATTTAGTTTTATTCTTTTTTGTCATTTCAACAATTCTGTCAATGCCTGGAACACTTCTGGATGAGAAGGTGATTACAAAAACCGATCATTGATTTTCTTTGGATTTCCTTTTACAAGTGGAAAATCTCTTTTGTGTTGTAAACTTGTTTGCACTCGTTTGACTAACTAGGCGAGGGATGCCTATGCAGACCTTGTAATTGGGCAGGGTTATTATTCAGAGTAAGACAGAATTGTTCCTACCCCTGAGTACCAGAATGAAGTCACGTGGAAAGTATATAGGAACCTGCTTATTTTCCATTTCTGCTGGGTTTTTCTCATCTGTTCCAACCAGCTGTCTACAACCTCTCAGCTCTTCTCTGCAGCTGATCCTCTGTTGGGAGCAGATGCTTCAACTTGCATCTGAACTCTTGCACTTGACCCTCCCCTTTTCTTCCTACTCCTGGTTACCCAGGCTGTGTACTGTAACAGGTAGTGCGCTGCTCTCTGTTGTCCCGCTGCTTTGCTGCTTTTCTAGCAGTGCTTGACACCATGACAAATGAGCAGAAAAGGGAAGACTCCTTACTGTTTGTCGGGCAAGGGTATTTTCTTGATATTAATGCTCTTCAGAGAACTTGAATCTTGTTAAAGCTTCACAATCTGTATACCTGAAACACGCTGGGTGAGTTCCAGTTGCGATGGACATGTTAAACATTGTGGATGAGGTGACAGGTTCCAAGTAGAAACTGCAGCGTTAGGTAGGATTCCTATCCTAAAAACATGTTAATGTGCCCTGGAAAACTGAAGTAAATCAGTATAGGATTAAATCTGTTGTGATTGTTATCCTTGCTTTGCGTCGTGGGATTGGTAATAATTGATAGGAGTAATTTCAAGCCAGAAGTTAATGCTACCTGCTTGATGGTATTTATCATTCTCCGTGAGGCCTGTGGACCATATCCACCAGTTATGCCAATCCAGTGCTGCTGTGTTAGCTTTATTTATTCTCTTTGATATCTATTCATTTTCCACCTTCTTTTAAAACACATCTACACAGAACCACCCACTCTAGGAACATACACAACTACAGAGAAACAAGGCTGTATGGTCTGCTTTATAAAAGAACTACAGACTTCAAACCAGCTCTTCTCCAGGTTCAACCATGGCCCTTTCCCTCACCTGCATCTATATCACGTCACTTTTAACACATCTAATAGAAGTACTTTTTAGGTAGCATTTATATTTGTCATTTGAAGCTGCTGGTTTCACTGCTTTGAAAATCAACACCCTCTTGGTATCACCACAAAGACTCAGCAATATCCGTAACACTGAGCTCTGACCAGTACATCTCATCCCTAATCCAGCACAGTAAGAATGCAGGGCTCCAGTAGTGCTTATGTCTTGTAATGCCGTTAAGGCTTAACAGTTGAAGGTAATAGAAAAGCAATTGTCCCTATCATTAAATTAAGACCCAGAAAAGCAGAGAGCACATGTTCGTTTTCTTAGTCCTTGGGCTGGGTCTGTACCATGAGAACTCCCTGTTCCCAAGACCATCTCTCCAGTCAGTGTGCCAGCTTTGCTGAGCTGGCTGCAGTACCAGAAGTGCGGTGTAGCCATGCCAGGAACTAGCTAGTCCTCTTAGCAAGCTGGAGAGACTGGTCTAGGCAGAGCAGGGCGCCACAGGGCCGTGGTTAAACCACTTTCAGTATCAGGGGTGTTATTACTTCTGCATGGATTTCTTAATGTCGTGGTGTAACGAGCACGCTACAGAGTGCAAAATTCAGAGCTGGGTTTCAGACCAGATTTTTAATTCTGGGGTTCAGTTAGGTCGATCAGAGAGTGCAACTGGGATGAACAACAGTAAATACAAATTTCAGGTTTTGAGTCACATTATCTTCTTGCTCCCAGCAAATTTTAAGGGCCCTTTACTTTTCTTTTCATCAAGTCCAGAAAACTGTTCTAAGTGAGGTGTCATGACATAACCAGAAGAAAATTGGTGTCACTGCTGATCTAATTTTAACTGAAGTTGTTATGTGGTGTAAACCTAAGTTTACCATTTCTGTGTTTTACAGTTAACTGACTTCTGTTCTGCTTTTATAGTTACCTCATTGCTAACTTGCACATACCCACCTTTATGGAATGACAAGTTCTGCATTGCAAATTTGCATCAGTTGCATGAAGGAAACAGGATGGTGATGTTGTAGAGAATCCACTGCTTGCACAATATTTCAAATGTAGTTCTTCCTGAAACATAACCTTCCAGTTGCTTAGGGCAATGTTTACACCATTAAAGTGAATTCAGAAACATTGTCTCGGTAAACAGGATGAAGTACACAGAACTTGTTGTGCACTCCAACAGGCGGGGATAATATTTATCTTCTGTATATTTTTGGCCAGGAGAAAATTGGATGTTGGTGTCTCAAGACATCTGTTCTTGATAACGTTTGTTTCATCAGAAATTGACTGCAAATCTGTTGTTTTAATGTACCTATGCCAATTGTTTTTAACAATTTTTAGAGCAACATCCTTATTTATAGCTCATACAATCGTAAATGAAGGTATCAATACTTCTGAAGATTACTGTGGATTTATACAAGAACCATGTTACCATAGACATTTTGGGAAGCTTGAGAAGAAAAAATAATAATCTTTACAGTTTTGATAATCACTGGAAGAACAAAACAGAGAAAATGAAGTCTATAAAACAGTCTCCAAGATAGAAATACTAAACTAAGTCTATTTTTTCATTTTTGAAAGAACATGTTTTTGTTGGAGTTGTTATACAGCATGAAAGCTTTTCCAAAGCTGCTTTAAATGCCCATTTTTAATTACTCTAGTTCTAGATCTGATTTATTTTTCCTTTTTATAAACAACCTCCAGTACAGAAAGGGATCAAACAAGATAGTTTGTGTATCATATATATGTTTATGTATCTGAATATATATTTTTATAGTCTTGGGCTAATGTTGTTAAGGCTATCTGTAAGTTCTGGTAAGAGTTCAGTGAATGCTGATTTTTCAAAATTTTACACTGGGATAGGGGAGCAATTGCTTGCTCAAAGCAGCAGCCTCTTCTCACATCTCTGCCCTAACTTGTGGGTCATACTATGGAGAGATTACTAGGATTGCTCACTGATTTCCTCCCTGCCTCTAGAAGTTGCATTAAATGGGGCTGGGCAAAGGGTAGCTGAGACCCTGAAAACAAGGAAGGCCAGACTCAACTGAAGTTGTCTTTTTTTTAATTTCCAAGAGTAGCAGTTCAGACAATCCCAGGATTCTTTATAGAATTTCTTTCACTCTGTGGGTTTTTTTGCCACATGTTAAGCAAACAACTTGGTAATCAAAGCTTAAAACAGAAGAGAGAAGAACATAGGTGTGTGTCAGACTGCCACATTGGATTTTGCTTTTGTTATGGTAATTTCTTAAATAGGCTATGTAAAAAATCTCACTTATGCTGGGGTGGATCTCTCTTGAGGCCTCCTCTCCCCAGACCTCTGTCCTCTTTTAAGACAAAAGGATAATTAATTGGAATAAGGTCTCAGGCCCCAACTTCTTTTCTGGTTCATGGGTGACAAAGCACCGTGGTAGTGCAAACTGAGTTACTACTGTCATGTTGGAGAGGAAGGACACAGTGAAAGAATTCCTTCCCCCTGCTCAGGTATCACTGAAAGAAGAACCATGTGATTTTGCCTGCTCTGACAAGTGTGCCTACCCATGGTATTTGTCACTCCAGTGGGTTGTGGGTTCCCAGTTTGCTCCATGTTAGCTAGCCCTCAGCCAGATGTAAGAGGTTTTTGTTGCAAGATAAGTTCTTGTGTGTTGGAAAACCCATTTTAAAGGCCTTTGTAATAAACCTCCTTGGTAGTAAACACAGACTGAAGTGGGATATCTGATTGCACAGACATGTCTTGAAATTAAGTTAGTGGCAGTGCTGTTGGAGGTCTGCTGAGGTCTCATGAGCCTGGAAGTTTATGCGTTACACCTGCCTCTCTTCCCCAGTGGCCCAACAGATGTTTCTCTGTCCCTACAAACCCTCTTTTGTTGAAACTGATTTGGGATCCTGAATAAGTATTTTAAATCAAATCCCTATGGTTCTTCAAACTGTACCTGGCTGAAATGATGTGAGTTCATTCTGATTCACAATCATGTTAACTACAGATCACCAAACAAATGGAATGATTATCAAGTGCTCCCTGTCTTTTTTTTATGAGAGATTCTTTTTTCCCATTTTGCTGAGTCATTGCTTACGAAGTTAATGTGGTCTTAAAAACACTGAAGTACTAGAGTCATACTAATTTTCACATGGGGAGTACTAAAGCCCTGCAACTGGCCAGCAGTACACAGCGGTAGCCACTCAGTAACACTATTTCCTTTCACTTATTGTGAAAACTCTGTTTTGCTTGGATAGATGCAACAATTTTGAATCTCTGAACTAACCCTGATGTTTTCAAACTTATGAAATACATTTTAATTCTTGGTTTGTAGAAACTGAGGTTAAATGAAGTAATCATTCCAATTCCATATTTAGTCTGAGAGTAAAATATCTTGTGTGTAAAGATGCCATTAGGCAGACAATTGCACTTAACCTCGCTCTTGCACTTTCTCCCAGCGGAGCTTCTTAGTAGCCCCAAAGTTGTTTCATTTCAATGGCTTGGTGTCAAATGCAAACTATGAAATAGATGCAAAATCTCCTTTCTCCAAAAAAGGATGTGTGGGCATTGTCTTGTCTGTGTAGCTGTCTGCAGCTGTGAAGCTATGGCAGCAGTTCTGTTTTGCTTCCTATGTCACACTCCTCTGTGGATCACAGGTAGTTGAAGAACAGCAATACTCTTTTCTCTCTTTTTCTTGTGTGTGTCTTGTGATTTTACTAATAACAATTGTATTTTTATATAATTTTGTATTTTATGTTTAGTTTTCTAAACCGTTTATCCAAAAGGGAAATCCATAGAGCCATGTAAATTACTTTTAGCATAATAGTATGTTATTCTGTTTTTCCTACCTTTACACAACCTAATTTTCATGGAGTACTGTCTTGAAAGATTGCTTTGTAAATCAATAAAGCATGAAGAATACCTCCATACAGATATATCTGATAGTCACTTTTGTGTCATTGCTTTAACTTTTGGTTGGCCCTGAAGTGGTCAGGCAGTAAGTCCCTTCCAACTGAAAATATTCTTATTCTATTCTATTCTATTCTATTCTATTCTATTCTATGGTTGTTTATCCAGTCCAATGTAATCACTGAACCACATTAGCATGAAGCATCAGAGCATTTTATGGCTTATCTGTGGCCGTGCTAAGCTTGCATGACTCACAGAGCCAAGGTTTTTGATGACTAGTTCCTATTTCTACCTAAACAGCCACCTATATGCACGCACAGTATTGACCTACGAGTTTCGTAATTACAGATTGTTCTGCATAGAAAAGGAATAATCAAGGATAGTTCCTATGCAGAATTATATTTACAATCATGATGTCTGTGAGGGAATTGGGCAACAAACTTTGAATCTTGGCTCTGTGCTTCTGTAGAAACTAAATAGGTTGTATATCGTTATACTCTCCAGCATGGAAAGAGGACCTACTTCAGACGGCTTAGCAGCAAGTGACTTACTCGGTGATGGTTGAAAGAGCTGCTGGCTTTCATCACCACAGAGTGTGGTTTCACATAGTGGTGACAGCCCACGCCGTTGTGTGATGAAGCGCTGGTGCTGCAGGGAGACCGTGCAAGGGGATGGGCTGCACTGCCACTAGAGGGCAAGGCAGATGCAAACCTGGCAGAGCTCTGCGGCTGCCACCTTCACACTTGTGGACTTAGCACTCTCTTGAGTCAGTCCAGGTCCTTGGAATGGGCTCTGCACGCTGGTGTGCTTCATGCTTGCCTCAATTTTGGCCTCAGCGTAATTAGTGTAACAGATTTGGTTTTCTTTTTCCTGGTCATATATGTTCGGGTTTAAACATCTTTTCCCCATAAGGCAGGTTTTAGACACAGCATGGGTTATTATTTTGTGTGGGATTTTTCCTAGCCTTTGTTCCAAGGTCTGATTCAGCAGAGGTAGCAGAAGGAATCACTCAGGAGCTGCATATCTCTGGGCTCAGTAATCCACATATGGTTTACAACATGCAAACCCTACAGTATTACACAGACCCTGTGCAAGGCAACACCAGTTATTTGTCTTCACTGTATAGAAAGTAAGTTTCCCACTGACTAGGGGGAGATGCTGATGGACAGACTGGTCTATTTTGAATCCCATAGGTTACCATTGAAGTGGTGGATGGCCCCGACACTGAGACAGACAAGGATCTGCAGAAAGAGAGCAGCAAGCCTAGCTGGCCAGTCCCATCACCTGACTGGAGAAACTGGTGGCAGAGGTCCTCCACCTTGACTCGTATGAGCAGTGGTGACCAGGACTACAAGTATGACAGCACAACTGAGGACAGCAACTTCCTAAACCCCCTCGGTGGGTGGGATAGTCATGCACCCAGTCACCGAACATTTGTTTCCAAGGAGCAGCCAGAGTATGGTAAGTTTGCATTCCAGGCCTCTTATGGGCATCTTGGGATTGTAAAAACGAGGTTGGGGGAAATGAGAATGGTGAGGCATCGCTGAAAGCAGGCCAAGCTAAACAGAATTTTTCAACATGTGGCTTTTGTTCATCAGCTTTTAAATACAAATCTGTGCAGATGCACAAGCTGTACTGTGGTAGCTGCATTCCTCTAGTAAGTCTGTAATCTTGAAAATCATACCAGTTACCCCATAAGAGGACCTTTTTTTAGTCCTAAGTGTACTTTTTTAAAAAACAAAGGAAACAAGGTTTCATATTTATTTTTAGAGTAAGGATAAGTACAAATTTAGAATCATGCAGTGGTTTGGGAACTAAAATATAATTATTGGATAAATAATCAAGATCTAAAACGTGGTAGTATTTGGTGGATACACAAATAATTTATGTTAGTGCATGTGTGGGGAGTGGCATATGCAGCAGGAACATTGTGTATTTGCATGTGTAATTCTCTTCCAGACGTGTCATGGTGAAAACAATTGTTTTCAGTTTGTTGTATGAAACAGTTGCAGAAACTAGAAACAGAGGAGCTACAGTTATTCACTGCCCCAACAGGCTGTAACTATTCACATGGGAATGGCTCAAGGGGGGTGGACTAATATGTGCTCACAGGTAGCTCAGAGCCTCTCAGATTGAAGTTGTATGTAAATACTGAAGATTTTTAGTTAGACGATGGTTTCAAAGCCGCAGTACTTTTATCCTGACACTTCTGTTACACTCACTAGATACTGTAGAGTGGCTGTCATGCACTGATTCATTCTTAATTTTCCCCTGTTTTGGTTAACTTTAAGTCCTAGAGCCTTAACAATTGAGAGAGACTTCATGGAAAGATGTATTTAAACACATACATATGTATTAGATTTAGTGGCCAGAAGATTGAAGTCTATCCCTTCTTTTTGCACCTGCATTTATTTGTGGGCACACTTGATTGCCAAGAATTCATATATTAGGTAGTTATTCATTTAGATAAAACAAAATTGCTTTCACAAATAATTGTGGTAGAAAAAAATAGTAAGAATTACAACTATAAAAGGAGGGAGAACAGGTTGAGCTCCAGCTGAAATCTAACATGGTGTATTTAATAGTAGATACTGTGTGATTCATAGTATACTATAAACACTAGGTAGGTAAGCCTAAAAATTATTCTAGAGCTCTCTGCCATAGATCAGAGCTCCCTACTAATTGCAAAAGACTCCAGGCCTTCTGACTAACCTAAAATGTTGTGTGCCATTGGCCTTGGCCAGAAGGATGTGGGGGCAGATCCTGCCCATCTGGGGCCTTTATGCTAGTTCCAGCAATTGACCTGCTCACACATTTCATGGCTCTATCTCCCTCATCCTGCCCCTGCAAAAAAGCACTGCACCTGCTCACCCTCCCTCTCCCTCGCCAGCTATGAGGAGAAAAAAAATCAGAGTTGGAAAAGAGCAGGGAAGGAGAGCAGGGCCAGAGAGACAGGGCAGATCACATTTTCCTAAGATGCCTCTTCAGACTGCTGTAGAACCTGCCTGTTGGCAAGCCCCAGCACTGTGGGTCTTTGCACACAGGCGGTATAGGAATGGGCATGTTCCCACCCACATCACACCATGGACACCTGATACAAGTGCGGTGGCTTTCCAATCAGCAGCAGTGTAAGAAAAGGAGGAAAAGCACATAAGAAAAGCTCCATGAGGAACGCACATCTAGGCAGCTTGCTACAAGTGAGATCTATAACCTTCCCATACTCCTGGCAATAAATGTTTAATAGCACCCCACAGAGTTGTCATCAGTCATTACATATGGTACAAATCAAGTTACGTGTTCTGCTAACCAGCTCAGGAAGCCCACAGACAGCATGGCAGTGGGGGAAGGAGAGCAGGAATCATGTGTAGCACAGAGGCCAGTGCAGGCAGGGATCTGTCCCCATGTCTTGCGTGTACATACATGTTCAGCCCATAGCTATAAAGCAGGGCTGGCTCAGAGTCACTAAACCTGATTTTGCTTTGCTGCCAGTGCTGGTTTAACCCAAATGAATAAACGCTACAAGTTACGATCACAGGGTCAATTAAACATCTGTAGATTGCAGAGAAATCCATTAAGCCAGATGTTCACTAGTGAGAGCACGCAGCTGGCGGGGCCAGTGGGAAGGCAAGAAAATGGGAATTGGTTCATGGACTCCATTTGGTGGCCTTCACGAGGTGGGATGTGCAACAGTTAACACTGCAAACAAAGGAGACGGTTTTGAAGGGGTTTAGATACTTAGAGTGGCACCGAGCCATGGTGATGCAGACTTGGTATCATTTGTCCTTGGCTATCTACGAATAAAGCCGTGTTTCATTTTCAGAAGGCTGTTGCTAATAAAGAGTCAGATTTGATGTTATTTAATAATTCACGTGAAACACTACAAATTGCAAGATGAATATGTGGTTCCCTGTATTCGTGGCAGTATTCCTCTAATATCTGTTTCCTGTTCCAAGGGCCCAAAAAACAAAACTGCAATTTTCATGCATGACCCTCAGCCTCTCATAGTCCAACATTCATTGTGTCCTAAAAACTAATTGAGTATTGTTGTGCTATTGCTGTGTGTTTTGAAAAGAAGAAAAAGAAAACTTAATTTATCTTGTGCCTGATCAGTTTGTGGTCAGAAAACATTCCTGTATACAGGGAAATTATGTGAATAGATGTGTACTGTTAATTCATGCCCCAGCTTTTCAGCTGCCAAAAGGTCAAAAGAGAAAGGAAATATTTTTTCAAATAATGTTGCATGCATTTCCCTGAGGAGCATCAAGTGTGAAAACCATTTAAACAGCAGGCTTACGCCTGGCATTTAGCCCGAACTTCAGGTAGAGACATCTGGATTCCATTCTTGTTTTGCCTTCTTAATAAAAAACACTAGACAGTAGTTTTGGGTAGTAGTAGTTTTGTTTCTTCATTTCCTTCCTCATCCTTGTTCTTACACAGATTATATTGATGGTGAGGGAGACTGGAGCCCGTGGTCCCTTTGTAGCGTCACCTGCGGGAGTGGCAATCAGAAGCGGACGAGGTCCTGCGGATACGCCTGCACTGCCACCGAGTCACGGTCCTGCGACAGGCCCAACTGCCCAGGTGTGACCGCTGTCAGAAGGGAGGGGGGAGAGGTGGTCGAGGGAGGGGGAGGTGAGCCCTCCTGCATACAAAGCCCAGGGCCCGTTTGCTCCCTGGCTAGGTAAGAGTTTTGGTTGGAAGAGATGTGCTGGTTCTCAAGGCCATTTATGATGGCAGGTTCTTTGTTAGTAATAATATGCTGCTGGATGCAGTCTACTGTTCCCTGGGACTTAAAAGACAAATACAGGCTTTTTTTTGGGCTACAGCAGCCATTTTTGTGCACAGGACATGTTGTATTCCAAAGGGTATAATTTACTTTCATGAAACAAATTTGTAATAATTTTAGAATTTCAAAATAGTGGTGCTGACTGTTACCTCAATGAGCTCATATTTTGCTGTGCGGTGACTGAGCATGCATGTATTGTGAACAAGTAGCTTTCCCCCCAGTTATATGGCTTTTAAGTTTTCTATCTAATGTATACAGAGTTACTTTAAGACTCCACATGTATTCATAAGAAAAAAATACTTCAAATACCTGCTTTGTGTTTCACTCCAGAGATTCTGGGTTCACTGGGCATTAAGCTACAAAATTTCCTGTCCTAGAAAATCAATATTAAGGTGAAAATGTCACCTCTGTTTCATTCCATGTTGCTTGATAATTGGAGAATTATCAAACAGCAAGTTTGATCCTGCAACAACTGTGTGCAATGGGATGAAGGAATGTATAGTTTTGGCTTGAATGTATTCAGAAAATATGGCCAAGGAGCCTTATCTTAGCTCCTACCCATCTACAGTCCTTAACATTTAAATGCCAGTAACAGAGGTGTCCTTACCATCACTCAGTTTTTGCTTTCATGAAAGCAGGGCAGAGCACTTAAACTTACATAAGAAAAGTTTAAAGCTTCTGTGGAAAACTTTCCCATGATGTTCTTTAAATGCTGCTGTGTTTGGGTTTAGGCATGTTTGTGATGCAGTAGTTACCACAATGCATGGGGATAGGTGCAATTTCATTACTTCCCTTGGTCGGAGAGAAATAAAAGCACATGCTGTGGTGGTATGCATTTCACTGAGTTTAGTTAATGGCTCAGAAAGGCAGAAATTCCTCAACTGGAGGTCAGGTTTTCTTGATGGGAAGAGAAATGTCAGCAATGCTGGAGAGAAGACCTAGGTGCCTCAGTGAGAGAGTTGGAGGGAAGTTTCTTCCTCACACATAGACACATGCATCCATTGCAAGGTAATGGCTGCTAGGCACTTCACGAGAAAAATGTTTCTGGATGCTCTCATGCATCCTAAAACCTCAGTAATAAGGGGTTAATTCCAGAAGAAAGCATGTAGCCCCCAATTATACTCTCCAGTATTTATTACTAGCTAGCATCAAACTGGGGCAAACTTGAAAGAATATATTATGTCATATAACAGACCCCCAACAATCATCAAGCAGAATATATTCACTCTTTGAGGCTGTGCTGACATTTTCAAAATTACAAGGGCAAAGCTCAGTTTCTGCTGTTTCTAATCCAGCAGTGAATTACTGACTTGTAATGGGTTCTTGGGTATCTATTATTCTGCATCTGTTGCTGGAGTTAAGGTAAAACCCTATGTCAATTTTATTGAAAAGCAGCCTGAGGCTGTTTTGAAGCTTTGCAAGCCACTATTATGTCCCAGTTCAGAAGATCAGGAGAAAGTTCATTGGCAAAAAGATGGATGGTGAACAGACTTCATTATTACCCATATAGTTATCACATATTAAAGAGATTTCTGCTCTCTTTGGAGGTCTTTAATTCAATTGAGAGGGGGAAAAAAAACAAACCCCAAACCTGTTCAAATGCTTCTTTGAAGAGACATTTGTTTTAAGGCTACATGGCACAGAAACATTAGGGAAACATTAGGCTGCTAGGCAGGCCAAACTAAAGCAGCAATGAAAGGATGTTTACTTTGGCAAGATCAATGAATACATTTTCTGGTAATCCAAGTCTCGCTCTACTGATAGCAAATGCTTAACTGGAGGTTGTTGGAAGATCCTGATATTGTATTTGATTGCTGTAGGTGATGGGGGATGGGATTGCTCAGCAAGGTTATATATTTCTCGCCTAATCACACCTTTCAACTCCCTAGCACTGGGAGAGACCAGCAAGCACCAGTCTTGTAATAGCGTAATTCTTCCTCGTACTTGGTGAAAAATGGTTGCCCACATACAGATATAAACTTATTCACTTCTCTTGAGGCATGTTGCTCTGTTTCAGAAGGTGGCACAGAGGCTGTCTCCTTTAGACATGCCATTTTACCCAGGGCTTTAGAGTTTCCATTAGGACACTTGTTTTTATCTTGTCAGTCACTTGTGATACATGCTCTGGAGAAGACACTAGTCACAGAAAGCTGACCAGGTGGCTGTTGGTGAAGTGTGTGCAAAGCTCCTACCTGAATTACCAGGAGACGCTGGCAAGCCTTGCATCAGGAAGAGGAGGAACAAAATTGGTTCCCTCCCTGCTGTCTCTGCACTGGGTTCATAACTGACCAGTTTGTTGCTTAAATATAATCTAAACTCTAAAACTTGAAACTTTTAACCTTTGGGCTAAGCTAATGCTTTATGGTCCTAACACCACAGATTCCTTTTATATTTTTATATGTCATTATACTTTTAAATGCACACTCCCTCCAGCAGCAACCTCAGATTACTTCCCTGCCTACAGAAGCACCTTGCAGAACTGGGGAGGAGGGGATGGCAGGGAGATAGTTGATTGCATTGTGTTTTAATAGGAAAACACTGCCACCACTAATATGTGTTTGTCTTAGGGATCGAAGATACGTTCCGGACAGCTGCCACAGAAGTGAGCTTACTTGCAGGAAGTGAAGACTTCAACGCTACCAAACTGTTTGAAGTTGGTAAGCAGCCTAGTCAATCTTTCAGTAATAGATAACAGACTTACGTAGATTTTCTTGTTTTGACTCTCACTGCAGTACAAAGATTTTGAGTTTACCATTAAAAATGTGAGCAATAATGGCCATTTATAATCTTGCTTAAGTTTACGATCTGAACCTTAGCTTGCTTGTGTCATAAAATCTTTCTTGTCTTGAGTCTTAGCAAATTTCTGTGCTTCTTTTATTATAAAATGGTGATTCTCTGTCCTAGTTCAGGAAAGAGCTGTAAGCTCCACACTAACAGAGGGAGAAAAATCAAACAGCCTTCAGCATTTTGCTGAAATAGCCTCAAATGGAAAATACTATAAAAGCATTTTAGGTACATCTGTCACATTAAAATAAAAAAAAATAGGGACAATGTCTTTTATGAACATGCATAGCTTTTATAACTGTGGGGCTAGCCAAAGCAATTTTATGGGGCGTGACTTGATACTGATCTATCTAAAACTCAGCCCAACCTCTATAATGTTCTGATTTCATCCCTCCAATGAAGCCACAGTGTGGCTACTCTTAGACACCGGTTGCTGGAGTAATTGGATAAATATTGTAATCCAGCACCTCTTTCCTATGGTGGCAGAGCACAACAGCTAGTGACAGCCAGGATAGGACTCTTTAAGACAGAAAAACAGTATCACTACGTAGATATTTTTCAGGATTGTTCGCTGTAAGAGTTTTAGGTCTTTGCCTTACTCCAGAGTCCTGTTAAGAAAGTGTGGAGCAAGATGTGCAGGGGTTTTTTTTAAAGCCCATAGCATGATACAGACATCGTAAGTAGTGTTTTAGGTAGGAGACGTTCAACTGGATTCTTCCAATACTCCTGCAAAATAATAAAGTGCCAGTATTAAATATGCTACTAGTCTGTAAATCTCTTTAATCCCAGCTATAAGTCATGGCCCTGGTGCCATTAAATCCTCCTCATGTACAGACACTGTGATATTATGTCACATATGCCTTTTTAGAATCTGAATCACTTTTGGCTTCATTTGCCAGCTAAGATGTCAGTCCCCATGTTTGAACTACAGCTGCTTGAAATGCCTCTTTGGGAAGATGGAGACCAAAAAGAAAATAGTATTTGTTAGTTAAAAGAAAGACTATATTTGGCTTAATAGTAAACTTCAGAAAAAATAATCCAGGATTTGCTTGCTATCTTGGTATTTCTAGCATCATAAGAAACTTAATCCTTCAGCATCTGAATCTGGTGTTCTGACAAGGTGAGTGTGTGGACTAGGGGTTTGAACTGGAGACTGGCATCAAATCAGTGTGATTTCCCTGTTTCTCTTCAACTGTCACTTGTAAACCCATGGTAGCATCTCTTGTGCTGCATTGGGATATCAGCAGCTTAATTACAATTTTCCAGGTAGAAGAAATATCAAAGATTGTAAAGCACATGTGATGTCTTTATCTGACAAGACAGCACATTGACACATTGCAGGCAGGGAGGTAAGCTTTGACTGTACTTCCTTTCTTAAGCAAAGTGCTGGTGCTGAACAGTTACGCTTTACTCACTTGTTATCATTGATCATACAACTGGGATGCTGGATAATGTATCTTAAGGTTCCGTTTCCTGCCCTTAAACAGATACTGATAGCTGTGAAAGATGGATGAGCTGCAAAAGTGAGTTCTTGAAGAAATATATGCACAAAGTGGTCAATGATCTTCCCAGCTGCCCATGCTCCTACCCCAGAGAAGTTGCATACAGCACTGCTGAAATCTATGATCGAATTAAGAGGAAAAACTTTCGCTGGAAAGATGCAAGTGGTCCAAAGGAAAAACTGGAGATCTATAAGCCCACTGCACGATACTGCATCCGTTCTATGCTCTCTTTGGAAAGCACAACGCTTGCAGCACAGCACTGCTGCTATGATGATAATATGCAGCTGATTACCAGAGGGAAAGGGGCGGGTACACCAAACCTGATCAGCATCGAATTCTCAGCAGAACTCCATTACAAAGTGGACATTCTACCTTGGATTATATGCAAAGGTGACTGGAGCCGATACAATGAAGCACGGCCTCCAAACAATGGGCAGAAGTGTACAGAAAACCCTTCAGACGAAGACTACTACAAGCAATTTCAAGAAGCAAGGGAATACTGAGAAGATTTTCCTCCTCTTCAGACACAAAATAGCATTCGTTTCCTGGATGCCAAAGAACCAATAATGGCTGCTGCATTGTCTCCTTGACGGGGGTTGATCTATTTCTTTCTAATGAATGTATATAGTTGTAATATAATACATATTTTTCTTAGTGTGTGTAATTTATAAACACATATCTCTCTATCTCATACACATCTATTTTTACATACAGACTTGTCCTTGTAGGATTTTATACTGCAATAACATTCATTGAATAATGTTCATTTTATTTTATTCCCCAACTATAACATAAGGGTGAGGTGGGGGTGGGGGCAGCTGCCATCACCATCAGGCCCCAAGGCACCAGCTGAGCAGGGCACATATTTAGAAGTTATCAACAATAGGACTGAAGAATGTACTCTTCTGTATGGGAATGGTTTACAAGATTAATGCACCTACAGCATCAGTGTTCTCTCTAGTTTCATGACTAGTCGTATCTAAGAAAGGAAGAAATTTTTTTTGGAAGGGTAACACTCAAAAGTGAATATAGACAGTTACTAGCAATTTTTTCTTGGAATTCTTCCTGTTACCTTCTAGCTCAGGTTTTTGCAGTCCATTTGGAGTAGGCTTGCAGGGAGAGGTAGCTGTGGCTTTCCTACGAAGCAGAAAAAGGTCCTGATGCAGCGGTTCTGCAAGAGTTATGAACAGCCCACTCCTGGAGATGTCTCAGATATGGAGCTACAGCTGTCAAGGCTTATGTCTTATGCTGGGAAGCAGATCTTCACGGTGGCTACCTGTATACTAAGGATGCCATAAATCTTTGGAGGTTTGAGGCCAGGGAAAGAAACCATGTCAAAGGAAAAAAAAATCACAGTTACTTCCCAGTTTTTAATATGAGGAGTGTTTAGATCTGCTTGTTTCCTTCTTTTAAGAAAAGAAAGAATTTATTTTTTTAAAGAGCAAGAAAAGTGGAATTCACATTTCTGAGTTCCCTGAGATAAAGCACGCAACCAGCCCTCTTCCCCCATTTATCGCATGCTGAGTGCACAGTGTCCTACAGAAGGAACTATTCTTTAAGGAAGCTGTCTGGGAAGAACTATTGGTGAGTTAAAATGTCTTAATATTTTTTTTAAAAGCTAGCATTATTTTTGTAAAGTATTTATTGAATTGTAACAATAACTTACATGTGGGATATGTCTCTAACATGAAAGGCTTCTGTAGATGGAACTTGATTGCCAAGAATAAGACTGTTAGGCAAAAGTTTTACTTCCAAATTTTTATGAAGTGCAGGTTTGCATACATAATCCTGTAATTAAGCAGCTGATACCTGTGTTCTTACGAAAGATAAAAGTTACACCATGAGTAAATAAATACTTACAGTTCCATCCTGTAAAAGGCTGTCTTGCTGCAAGTCAGTGTCTTCATTTGGAAAACTAAGGCTAAATGTCACCAGCGAAATGCCTATTTTCGGGTTATGTGGTCGGATATACATACATACAGTGCATGTGGAACCCCACACAGCAGTAAAGCCAATCTTGCATTGCAGTCAGTCTTAGCTGAAAGATTCAATGCAGCATGAAAGACAATTTCTTCTGCTATATATGTACTCACGTATAAATTGTAAATCTTTTCTCTAGCTCTGTTGGCCTTTCAGGTGCTGGTTGATTGTGACTTCCGGACAGACATGTGCACAGTCCCACAGCATTAACATATGCATAGTAGGTCCGCTGAGCCTGGGAAGTGTCAGGCTTGTGTTGATCTGCCCAGGTGGTGCAAATGAGGGGGATTAAAGTGCAGCCTGTGCCTGGGACACCCACTCTGACCGAGCGTGTGGTGCATGCACTGCGAAGGCTCTCCTCAGATCTGCCAGACCTTGTCTGACAGGCTGCAGAGCCTCAGCACTGTGCTTACGCTCCAGGTTTCCAGAAACACAGTGGTCCAGGCAAAGCTACTGCACATAGTGCAACAGCAATGGATCTACTGAGGTAACTTCAGCAGCTGGAAATCTTGGCCAAGTCATTGGATCCTCCCTGATACAGCCTTGAGTTGGAGGTGGGGGAAGACGTGGATATATTCTAACACTAGCTGGTAGTAACTAAACATGGTTAGTTGAGCAAGAGGGTAAACATGGGGATTGCCCCTTAATTTTTATAGAAACCATGTTTTGTAAATTCTTGAAAGGTCATAAGAAGGAGCTGCTAGCTAGCGGAGCCAGTTAAATTGACAGCAGATGGATGAAAGGCATAAGAAACCCCAGGATCAGTCACTTAATAGGGAAGACAGGTATTTTCTGCAACATGAAGGAGAAAGCGCTGCTTTTTTCTTCAGTCAGCAATGTGGGGGAACAACAGTCTTGGGTTTCTCTGGGAGGGCAGTGAGAGGGCAGTCACAATTCTTGAAATATAAAACACCGCTGCAGTTATGGATTAGTAAATTATGGTGCTATTGAGAAATGCTACTACACCATTAATACAGGTCATAACAAAGTAACAGGGAAGAGGAACAATTCTAATAAATGAAATGATGCACAAAGTTTCAAGTGTTACTACTCATAATAAGCAACGGTCTTTATTAAAAACAAAGTCAGTCCTATTTTATAATAAATTATTATCCATTCAGGGCTGGGTTGCTTTTTTTCTCTTCTATTTTCTTTATCTCCTTTCCAGTGACTAAAATTCTACCTGGAATGACTTGGTGTAGTAGTCCTTAGCAAGGTGCTGGAGTTTACCATGGCTAGATTTGGCTCAGTCTCTTAAATTTAGACCTCTTCATATTAGAATAAGACCTGAGGAAGTGTTTGTGAGTGACATTCCCAGGCACAGGTCAGTAGTTAGACGCAGCTGATGTTATGTTTCTAAGTTACCACAGAATGGGCATATTGAAAAACCGAACCAAAAGGTATGAGGGGGATTGAAACAAGCAGACCTAAACAGGGCTTGGGGGGGTCTCAACACTGAGCAATTGTCAGAGAGTCCCCCACCGGTAGCCATCCTTCTTCCCAAAAGGAAAATTAAAATACAGACTTTACAGCAACCTCTCCATATCTGAGCAGTTTTATTTACTTATTTCTCATGACCAAAGCCAGAGTAGGGTGTTTTCACCTCCTGGCTTCTCATTCCTCTGCACTACCATTCTTTTGGGTAAGCATAGCTGTCTGTGCTGCAAAAGGACCCAGCCAAGTCATCCAAGTTATTTTTAACCCCGATCAATCAACAAATAGAGATTATAGTTGGTGGGAATGCCTTAAGCTGGCACTGCTGCTGAGAAGGATGTCTGGAGCAGTGCCACGAGGCAGCCATAAATGGATTTGAATGCATATCTTTGATCCTTAAAAGGATGAGTGGGCCTGGCTTCACATTGCCTGGACAGCTGCTGAGCAGCAAGATTCCACTAACAGAACCCACAGAGATGTATATGGGTTATAGGACAATATAGTGAAAAACAAAAACATAACCATTCACAAATCTCCACAGCCCTGCATTAGTTAGCAGCTGCAGTTTTCCCCCCTGCTGTGCAAAATGGTTAGTGCTGTCAACACAATGCATTCTTTCAAAAAACACTAGTGAGGCCGTAGGATTGCTTTTTCCATATATAACATTTTCATTGCGATTATAGGGTTGATTGCAATGAATAACTGATGCACCTGACACTTTCAGCTGTGTGGGGTCAGGCGAGTCAAAGGTGGGGGGGGGAACTGACCTTTCCGCTTTGAAGAATCCACTGCTTCATGGCAGAGGATTGCAGCATATACATGTGAACCATTTAGTGAGGGGATGTCCCGCCAGACCACAAAGAGCCCTAATGCCATAGCCCCTTACCTGTGGTGGTATTCCCAGTCAGCAGCAGAAAGGCAGCACAGGAGTGCCTGCACTGTGTGGTGACAGCCCAGGGAGCTGCCAGAGGCTGAGGAGCCACCAGTGCTCCCCCAGGCCTCCCCGCCTGCACCCCTTCCTGCTTTCTCCATCACAGTGACCCTGATGCTGCCCAGCAGCCGGCGTGGCTTGCGGCAATGGGTGCCTGCTCGGCGGCACTGCCTTGGCTTACACTCAGCGGCACAGAGTCATGCATTCATCCATCCTAGGAGAAAATTACTAACGTTCAGGCTGGACAGACTACACAGAAACCCTTCCCAAATCCAGTGAGTGCCATTCCTAGCAGGATCCAGAAGCTGGCAGGGCAGGAAGCCCGTTTAAAACCCGCCTAGACAAAGTTGCCCCGCAGGGTCCGTACAGTCACTTGTACAATCATCTGACACCACGCAAGGGGCAATGGCATGCAAGGCTGTTGCTTTTTAAGCCAGAGGAGGAAGGCTGAAAAATTGATATGGACAAGCTCAGATCTCTTCATGCTCACTGCATGCACCTGCACAGGCACAAACATGGCCATGTCCCTCCCCTCAGAGCCCAGAGCGCTTGGGAGGGTGCACATGTGCAGGAGGAAGACCAGCAGTAAGCAGCAGGATAAAGATGGCACTTTTTCCACCAAACTTGTGTGAGTGTATGCCGCTGCCTGGCTGCACAGCGTTTATGTGACAGCTGAGAGAGGATGTGTTTTTCTGTCACCAGTTCCCCCTCCCTTCCCTTTGTAACTTTTAATGGAAAAATGTGTGGGCAGTTTCCATTATGCCTGCACTGTTTCAGACAAATTAAGGGGTTGGCTAAGAAATCACTGGTTTCATATTTCATACAAAATACACATGCATATATTTATACATCTATGTCAATTAATTTAGGATCTCCTCTAGTCATGCACTTTATAGCAGTACGTTGCTGAGCGTAGTGTCTGCAGGAATGGACCTACAGAAGAACACTTCCTTTATTGCCTGCACAGGCGGTGAGGCTATTTTTTTGCACTCACATGGTGGGGAGAAGGATGGGGAGGCTGAACTGGCAGCAGTCATTCCTCGGCTCTGCCTTTTACTTTCTGAGTGGCAGGTTTATTAATTTTTCCTTTTCAGCTGCATTGCTAAAGCCACAAATGCCTTTTATGACTGTGCTAATTTTCAGTCAGTTTAGGGATTTATAAATTTTTTCCTTATTCTCTATCACAAGAAGGATCCGGGGGGGCAGCGTGGTTTTTTTTCAAAAACAGAGAAGCTTTTCATTCAGGAAAATTCACAATTTATAAGGGATTCAGAATGTTATATTCTGGAAGTGATAGCAGTATTACACAGGTCAAACCAGCCAAACCTAACAAAACCAAGAGTGGGTGGCTCTAGTTTTCAAAGGAGCGCTTAGATAATATTTCCTTTTTAAAACTGGGCAAACAACATTACATGTGTTAAATGTCAGAGTTTGCTGTTTATTACAGGCCTGACCAACGCTTTCCTCAGAGTGGAACAGTGCTTCACTCGATTTCAGGAGAGCTCTTGTATGGCTCTGACCTGCCTGAAGCAAAGACAGCATCTGCACACCATGGTGGTAGACACAGGATGTGAGTCAGAAAGTTTGGGGAGTAGAGAAGGCTTGGAACAAGCTCCCACACAAAGTACCATCCTTCAGACTGGCTTCTGCCTCTACACAGTTATGCTTAACCCACTTGTTTGTCCCCAAAGCTGCAGCCATCCCCCTTCCTCACTTCCCAGCGACAGCTCTTGAGGGGATGTTGCTCATCTGGAAAAAACAGAGCCAGGGCACAGCTGGCCTTGGGAAAAATCCCTGTCTGGCTGAGCAGGGCACTCTGAGTCAGGTAAGAAGATGGGAAAGGTTCAAATGCACTTGACTATGCAGACACGGGGATTCTTGTGTCCCACTGTCGTTGGCAGCATTTACCATCAGGCAGTCAATGGGGAAGCGCCTTCAAACCACAGCATGCCTGGCTTCATACACCTCCCGCCTGCCTAAGAAGCGTAAGGGCAAATCTCAAGCAGCTTACCAGCACTGCTGGGGTTGCCGTCACCTCCCAAACAGACAGGGGATCCACCCAGCCTCTGTCCAGGAGGCAAAAGCACAGCTTCATTTCACGTCCAGGTGTCCTGGCTATTGCAGCATGTCCAGGCATGCCAGTGAGGGATGGCTTGGAGGCGCAGCAAGGTCTGCCACTCTGCAGCAGTAACCACTTCTGAAGACAATGGTGACCTGAATTCAATGCACCTGTTCACTTAAACAGTCCTCATCTTGCAACCTGCCTGGGAAACACACGGAAAAAGAGTGTAGAAGCGAGGAGTCTCTTCAGGTTGAGACAGAGGACAGAGTAACAGGAATGGAAATTACTTCTGGTGAGTGGAGAGGAAACAAGAGTGCCTTGAGTTACAAAGTGGCCTCATTAAGAGTCACCAATATTTGAATCAGGGTGTGGGTAATGATATCCTGAAGCAGGACAGCCTCAGAGAGGGGCAATTCAGAAGGAAAAAAGCAAGTATTGAAAAGGAGCCTAGCAAAGGAAATGCTAAAGCAGTACCTACATCCCCAGCAGGCTGAGGGTTTCCCTGGCCTGGCTATACACCCACAGACCCGTGCTTAATCATCACTAGGTACACGATACCAGAAAAGCCAAATTAAAAGGTAGAGCTGGTAGGTGTAAAAGAAGGAAAAGTTACTGAATAACAGTAACTTTTTTTTTTTTTTCCCCTGAATAACAGCCCACATGGACTCATGCTCACAGAGGCCGCAGCACAGTGGTAGCTGCACCACAGCTTTTAGCTGTCCACAAGAGGTCGATGGCAGTGGTTAACCTTGACAAATAACTGTGTTTGGCCCTTGCCCATAGCGGCACAGCCATCAGTATTCCTGTAATTTAAAGGTCAACCCCCTTTCTCTCACACCCATAGCAGCCACCCAGGACAGTGGGTTTGCCCCTCTCACAGCACCACTGGCTGCACAACAGAGCACGGGCATTTGCTTGGGTCACTTTGCAACTTGCTTCTTTCCCCACAAGGAGAGGGAGACCCAGCAACACAGATGGGAGGAACAAAGCCACCAGAGATGCACAGGCTAGAGGTGAGTGACCCAACCTCAAACACAGCCGCATCTATCATTGCTAGGTTGGGTGTCCTGGTTAGAAATACAGCATTGTTTTTGCAGCCGGTGGGACTGCCCTGCAGATTCAGTCTGTGAGCCAAAAGGACAGCAGCAGTGTGCTCCATGTCTGCCTGTCACCAGCACTGATGGGGAGCAGGAAGGTGGGAAGCCCCAGGAGCTACATACTTCAAGATCTGACCCAACACTGCCAAGCTGAACCTCAGTCCTGGGATGGAAACAGGACCCAAGCAGCCACACCGGGAGCTGGTTCTCACCCACACCAAAGGGACACACAGAGGGAAAGCCAAGCTTTGACAGTGAAGTCACTATCAGAGGGTGTTTGGCTGGCATTAGAAAGGAGAGGAGCTGTAGACAAGGAGATCTGCAAGGTCAGGGAGTCCCACAGGATTTTCTGGTCCATCTGACACCTTCAGGCTGACAATTATACTGTGAGCAGCAAAAGTGTCTTTAACCAGAGATTGAATAGGGAACAGCAAATTTGATAGAAATTGCAAAGTTTTTCCTCCCAGGAATATCCACCTGTTTCTCCCACAGATTGTCTTCTTCAAAATTTCCCATCACTTTCAGGAGACATATAGCTGCTTTCCAACCTCTTCAAAGCTGGAGCCCTCCAGAGAGATTCATTGTCCAGCAGCAAAACAAAGAAAGGGAACAGCAGCACTATCGCCCCACATACAGCTAAATGACATACACCATGTCATTGCACCCCCCAAAAAAATGCCAAGAGCTGCCAGGCCCTTCTTTGTAGCAGCACTCCCAGGTTATCTACACACTGGCTGAGTTTTTCAGGCAAAGCCAGGTGTGGACTTTTGTGAACGCTATTGCAACCAGCAAGGACCATTTGAAAGCCTCCTCAGAAAAAACACCACGTCAATATGTTTGCTGCTCACCCTGGGGTGCAGGGCACAAGTGACCACACTCCTCCTACTGCCAACTTGCCCTGTGTCAGCTTTGCACATGGCAGAGGCATTGCATCTCTGAGCTACAGGTTCTGACAGCGCAGCTCAGCACCACTGGCAATGGCCACTGCATTGCCCTGACTTATCCTAAGACAGTTCTCATGCCAGATCTTTCTTTTTTTTTTAATGGGAAGAGGCAAAACCAGACCTCCTGCATGAATACAATTTGTCTCTTCTGTACAAGTTCCAGCATGAGGAGGGTACTTCATACATATGGGCTCTCTTTCATGTTTGATTGCTGGACTAAGATCACATTGTTGTCCAGTTCAAGTGGAGGAAAATAAAAAAAAAAAAAGAGAAAAAAAACACACAAATCAGGAAAGCATTAGGTAAATTTAGCTAAGAATACATCTTCTGACCAAATGGAGAGCAATGTTCTTTCATATAATTAGACTGTCTACAGGAAGTCAAAAAGAACAAACTGATGCTTTCAGTGCTGTGGGAGACATGTAATTCCCCAGAGACCATCACATCTCTCCCCCAAAGCATTCGGTCAGCATCCCTGGGCAAGTTGCAAAGTGAGAGTGTGATTTAAAATGCCCTCAGAAACTCTGTCATTGCATTGCAGTTCCAAACACCATCCCTCATTCAATGAAGAGTCATACATGAAGACAATGTGTGAAAACAACCCGTGACTGATCAGAGAGTGTTTGAATACACTCTTCAGATTTGCACAAGGTGAACAAAAAGCTGGTTTTGGCGTTAAAGGGCCAGCAGCACAGTCAGCACAGGAGCAGATTAAGTAAATGGGACTGTATTGCAGACTGGAAGGAAAGATCCTCTGTAGCAACACACGGTATCAAAAAATGAACTGTACTGTCCTTCACGTAATGGCTCTTTCCATAACAACCTTCTCCTTAATGGCAATGGCACGAATCGACATGGAAACACGCAGGCACAGCAACAGGCATATGGGCCTGACACCCAGATTTCTGCTTAGTGCCACCTATGGCAAGTGGTGAGGATACAAAGAGCCAGATCTTTCACCCTCCAAAGTCACCGGCAAGGTTCAAATCATCTTTAGCCCAGTCCGTTGTTTCAGGAATGAACCCTTTACCAAAAAGAAACAAGTAAACATTTTCCATTCTCCTTCTCTTCCTAGACATTGAGCAAGAGTAACTTGTAAATTGCTTCCAGCAACTTCAAGACAACAAGGGAACAAACAACTATCAACAAGCATTACACTCATTGCTTCACACGAAAGCAGTTATGAGGCTGAAGGGATCCTGACAGGCAACTGGAAAGCATTCCTTTTAATGCTGATTTTATTGTATTTCAGACCAATTTTCCATGATTTAAAATGTGCGATGTAATAAAGAGCTGGAATGCCTTCTTCTGTCATAATTTCACACCCAAGGCCTCAGAGCACTTTTGTGAATCAAACTCTGCAACAGTTTTGCAAAGCAAACGGTTTAGGAAGCAAAGAACTGGAAATGGAGGGCAGTTTTCAGAGCTGTTGGTGGTCACAGAGGAGCTTACAACAAAACCGAAGCAATGTCTCAAGATCTGGCCTCCCTGGTCCTGTGCCAGGACCACGGCCTCTCTCCCTCCTTGCGCAGATGTTGACTGAGGATCCACCAGTTCTCTTCACCTGGCGCTGGAGCTCCTCCCCTGCACGCCCACTCTGCACTACACCCCAGCAATGAAAGAAATTCAGAAAGGAAGGTGAGACAGTTTCAACAAGGGAGGAAAAAGTGCAAAATAGCCAATGAAACATTGCACATTTTGCACTATTTCATATTCTCCCCAGAAACAGCATCTTGGCACCACTGCTAACCAGACCATAGCTAACTGGGACCATTTGATGGTCCCAGTTCAATTCTCATGGACAAGCAGCCCCACTGCAAAAGCCATTGTAACTGGCTCTGTTAGACAAAGAGCTCAGAGCCTGAGCAAACATAAAGGCTGTGTTCCTTGGTGATCCCCCCCCACACACAGATGGGTGAGGCTTTTTAGTACTTCCATGCAAAGGAATTTGCCTATAACCATAGGCAGCAGTAATGCAAACTTCATTAGATTATTGGCACATAACTAAAGGGCTTCAGGGGACTATGAGCTGTTGGCTTAACTATACCCATATAGCAAAACTCATATAACCCCTTCCTGAGAGCATTCCTCCACCACGGGCAGAATTTTCAGCCAAATAGGGAAGGAGCTGGGGCCTTTCCACTGATACAGCCTTTCTTATGAGCATTATGTTAATTAACTGATTATCTGGAGATGCTTCTTAGGAGCAACAGTTAGCCCCTATGTGCCTTGAGATGCGACAGGCAGGCTTAGGCAGCAGGACCACAACCGTACCCGGTATGGTTTGCAATGCTCTCCATATTCAGTATGTTTTTATGCCACAATGCAAAACCTCTCAAAGTCCCTCTCAGGAGTCCCAGCTACTACAAATATTCATGAGCTAATCTTCCTCACAGCTTTAAAGTGTGAAAATTAGTGTTATCCTCATGATTTTTAAGGAAATTCATTGTGTCAGTCTCTCTGACTGGCCAAAGTCAGAGAGAAAGGGCTGTGGCAAAACTGGGAACTGACTGTAAACTGACTGTAAACTGACTCCCGTAGATCTCCATCTTACATCTAAAGGCATAAGCACTACCAGGGAAGATCACTGGAACATAAGTGGGTTTAACGCTGATGTTTTCTAAGATTTCAGTGATTATGTCTCACTCCCACCATCAGTTTAGACAGAAACTGAGCAGCCACCAGATTGTGCGAGGCAGAAGCCTGTGCCTGTACTAAACACTCTCCACACCTCAAAGAAGCACATGGATAAATCCTCCCCACCTTGAAGAGTATGACACAGGGTGCACGCAGACACTGCAGACAGCACAGACGTTTGCTCTCAGTGGCTTTTGGGAATGTGCTGCTCACGGGTCAGCTCAATGATACACCATCCTGCATCCAGGAGGGCTTTGTTCTCTGTGGGGTGAAACCTCAGCCTTCAGTTTATTAAATGCAATCACAGAAGCCAAAAGGATGAGTCACAAAGCCAGTTGGGTAAGTATGTGAATAATGAAAGCACAGAGGACATGCATTTTCTTCATGGAGGATTGCTTGGGTCTGGCAAAACCCTTCTGATGGGCACGGGCATAGTCCGGGCATAGTTGGGGCATAGTCCTCACCCATCACGTTCCATCCAATGCCAGAGAGGGCTCAGGCAGATGGCCTGCGCAGGTATTGGCCACAAACCAGCAGCAGAGCAACAAAGCAAACAGCAGGTGTGGTCACAGTGGTGGGAACACAGTGGCATGCAACCTCCCCTGCAACACCAGCTATAAAGCTCTCTCTGTTGCTAACCAGGACCTGACCAAAAAAAAGGGGAGCTGCAAGTCCTGTCTACCTTCCTTGGATATGGCACTGTCTCCCCCAGCCTCGCTGGCCACATCAGCTCCCAAACCACCTTCTCACTGCCCTGTCCCGCAGCTCCTTAGGAAAAGGGGAAGGGAGGAGAAGAGGGATGAGCACCCCTAAAGCTCCACCAACAAAAGCTGTTGGCACAGAACACCTTCACCAGCCAGCAGATCGCAAACAGCACCAACTCTGGGATGCAAAACGTACAGAAGCAAGAGCTGCAGCATGTCCTGGCTCAATCTGGGCAGCATTTTTTCTGATCCCCGCCCCCTCTCAGCAGATTGCAAAGCCTTCGCCAGGACCAAACACCTGCTTGACCACAGGAGCCCCAGCGGGGCAGGTGGCCTTTCACCAGGACTGGATCCTGTTTCTCTTCTGCATTGGGCCTGAGCAATGGACTTCTGCTTGGGAAAAAGGCAGCTGCCACAGCACCAGGGGAGAGGAAAGGGGGAGCAAACACCTCCGGGTGCTGCTGCTGTAGCAGATGTCTTGACCTCAGAGAGGGACCTGCTCGTATCCCCACAGGGTCTGGAAGGAAAACAAAAGCTACAGCTTAAAATCAGGCCCGGGGACAGCTGGGCCTTTACATTGCCATCGCTCACAAGTTTCCACCCCACGGCTGTGAGCTCCTTTGGTGGTGTAGGTAGACCCTTGGAAAAGCAACCAAGGGTCGGATTTGCTTTGTTCTCCTCACCCAGACTGTCTCTTTTCCTTACCCCCTGCCTCCAGCCAGATGTGCTCACTGCCTCTCTCCTGCCAGCCCTTGTGTTCACCCTGGTGTTAATTCAGCAATTCAATTCAGGAAGCTGATCCAGCTGAAATTCTCAGCAAGATCAAAAAAAAAAAAAAAAAAAAAAAAAAAAAAAAAAAAAAAAAAAAAAAAAAAAGAAGTTTCCAACCAGAATATAAGCACTGCCTTTGAGCACAAAAACCTTCCTAATTTTTTTTTTAAAAATATAAAAGAAAGAGACTGAAGTATCTTCATAAAAATCTGCTTTAAGTTGAAGAAAAGTGGCAGGAAAATACCAACCTCCTAACACTGTAAACTGAGTTGAAGAAGAGATGGTACCTTTACTGAAAGAGACATCAGGCTGTATGGAATTCATCACTGGCTTATTCTTTTTAAATAAATCATCTAGCAGAGTTACAATGTGACCTACTTAATTTGTTGTCTTGAAACTTGTCAAGCATTTAAGATTTGTTCCCAAAGCCTGGAAAAGAGAAGAGGAGGGAAAAAAATGCAGTCACCATATCCAAATCCCCCATTTGAGAGACATCATCCTCTTTTAGACACTACAAAAAGGCACCACGACAGCAGCCACTGGCTGCAGCAGTGCTACTAATGAGAGGAAAATTGGGCTCCAGAGACCCTCACAAGGAAGTCCAGTCCATTGTCCTGCCTTAAAGTAGGTCAAAAACAGTGCTTCTGGCAAGAGATTTTTTTCCATGTATTTTGAGAGGCTTTCACTGACTGAGGTTTTGCTCCACACCTGAGACAGCTGTCTTCGTCACCAGCAAGTTTTTGCATAAGCCTCCTTCCTTTCTGCTTCAGAGGCCATGCACGCTTTTCTGTGGCTAACAGACATGGAGAGCAGCACCTTCCCTTTCTCCTTGCAGCTGTCCTCTACGCAGCCAGAGGTTGTTACTGCAACATGCCTTTGCTCTCCTAGGCTTATGCCTTCTCTCTTGCTCTCTTCTCATTTCCTCATTTCTTCTCATTTTCCATGAAATGTGGTGCCCAAGCCCATGGGGGTTTCCCTGCAAGGGTACACTTTTGTATACACATTATCGTACCCATGCATCCCAGCCCCAACAAATTCCTGCACTTGTTTCAGTTTCAATGTATGCTACAGAGTACACCTCTCTACTGCCAACCCATCCTTTTGAAAACTTTCTATAGCTCATCCAGAATCCACTTTTTCCTCTGTTATTTTTTATTATTTTCATAATCTAAGATTATATAGGCTGCCGTATCCAAAACAAAAGAGAGACAATAACACAATACAGCTCCATCAAAAATCGAAAATCTCCTCACTCTTTCCCAGGTGAGACACTGAAAAAACACCACCACCATCACCAGAAGCACAGCACTGCACAAGAAATGTGTCCCAAGGGCTCCAGAAGCCGAACGGTTTGGCAAGTACACCTTGTTGCTTTAATTAAAACTTCTTAATAGGTTTGAAAGTGTTTGGAGTTTGGCTTTATTTTGGTTTTGGTTTTTCTTTTTTTTTGGAGGGGAGAGAAATTGATTATATCTGAGTGTATTTATAGCAGCTTAATGTTCTTTGAGAATTCATATTTTCTCTGATTTGATAAGATTGTGGCCCTTTAATAAGTTGAAGTATTCAGATACTTATGACAATCTGGCACTCGAATTGTTTGCTTTAGCATTGCAGATTGCACAAGAGACATGAAAGGTTTCAGTGTAGCTGGAAAGTCACATTTGATGAAATCACACATCGCTCCAGGGGTTGCATTCTTTACAATTTGTGCATACTGATGATATGTGTCTTCAGATGCATTTTGGCAACCCTGTGCCATTTTCAGAAATCCATCTGGGACTCAGGAACAAAGCAAACACACAGAAACATGAGGAAGACAGAGCTGGCACAGCTACCGGATGGAATTTCTTTAAGGAAGCTAAATTGCTTGTTCATTTTGCTGGCAGAAAAAGATAGGAAAATGAGTGTTCCTGTTCTTGATGAACTTTGTGATATTGTTAAATCCTTCAGACAACATATAATTCATGGCAAAACTGTGGCAGAATTCCTTTGCACTTATCCACAGTGTGGCTCTCCCCCAAAACACAGATTTCTGCCTTCATTTCATACACAAAAAAATGCCCAGATGAACAATAGCTCTATCTTTAGAGAAAAATCAGAACACTTGCCTCTTTTTTTTGCTTTGACCCTGCCAAAATGTATTCTTACTCCATCAGCTGCATAGTTTTTGAAAAGAAAAATACAAAAGCAGATGCTGTGCTATGATACAGATAGGCAGGTGACTTCCGAAGAGAGTTTGCCAGGTGATGCCTTGATCCTTGCCATGCAAACACCAAAGGGGATGGCACAAACGATGCCCCATGGCTGGCAATGCCTCTCAGTGCCAAGGACACCGAGCAACACCCAGAAGAGTGTATGACAGCACACCCCTGAGCCCAGAGCAGAGTGAGAAGGTGGCACATACTTGAGCTCTGACCATCAAGACCAGCCTAAATCTCCTTTGTAGGTGCTGGCAAACATTTGAGTTATACCAGCTGAGGATTTAGCTCAGGACTGCAAATCATAATTAATACATATCCCAGCTTTGCATTTCTTTTGGAAAGAGGAGTGAATCATTTAAGTGGAGGCTTGCAGAGGAAATCCTCAGCCACAACAAAAAGATTTCATGCTTTATCTCCCCCTCTCAAATATTTTAGCAGACAGACAGAGGATTTTCCTTCCAGTGGCAACAATAACTACGCTCATTGAAGAAAAATATGTGGAACAGGAAGACCTGCATTCCTTGTGTGAAAAATAAGAGTGGTCTCGCCAAGCGCATTTTTCAGGAACAACTCATCCACTTGAAGAAATGGCTGCTGCGATAGTGTCAGGACCAGTGAGGCCTACGGTAACGTGCTATATAACTGACAGATGGGAAAAATAGAGAGAGAAATGTGGCTCGGTCTTTGTTCCTTCCAAAGTTTCCATTGTTAATATGCCTCTTTGACTCCCATTTGAATGACTCATGTCTTTCCCGCTCCTCGCTCCCACTGCTTTGTGTAGCAATTTATTAAAATTCCTAATGGTACCGTTCTCAAAAGTTCAGTGACTTTGCATTTAAGAGACCCCTTGAAATACATCCTGACATCTTGGGCTCTTCAGGGAAAGGAATTGGAAAGCTTGTCCTGCAGTCATCTAGGCATGTGCTTAACTTCATATGTAGGTCCCTAAATTACTTAAGCTTACCAAAGTGACAAGGCTTAAATGCAGTCTGGTAGTCCAGAAAACAATACATCTACTAGATTGGATTATTATTATTAAATATTATTATTATTAAAAGATAACTCAAAAAGGGAAAAAAAGAGCTGGGAATATTTGCTAATATCTTCCAGAGAGGAAGAGAGTGACAAAGACACCAGCCTCACATATGAGGTAAGGAAGTGCCCACATTTTTCCATATCAGGTAGTTAAAAAGCAAGGACAACACATTTCCCGCTCTCTACTTGACATGGATGCTTCCCAGTTGCAAACTTTCCAAACTTCCTGAAGTCTTCCCCTCACTGGTGGCACCGGTGCGAGTGCTTCTCCCACATCCAGCAGTTTTGCTCAAGTTGCCCATTGACATGACAGCAAGGGCATTGCCTTCTTTAAAAAAATGGGGCCATGACTCTTGTTTCTATTGTGCCAGATCTGCAGAACACGTAGGGCAAAATCAAAGGCGGAATACGAGACATCAGTGTGCAAAATTTTGTGATGTGATTGAGGAGTGGCAGAACAGGCAGGCATTTCTGTGTGGGGGCTGGGCACATTGGCCCTCCGTTAGCACGCTGCAGGGCTCACTGCAGCATGCTCACCTGGGCGAGCGGAGGAGGGCATTTGGCGCCAGTCGAAAAAGCATAGACTGAGCTGTGCCAGTCTCACAGTGTAAAAACACTCAGCTCCCTTTCAGCCATTAAAATGAATGAAGAGCAAGACTGTTTGGACAAACATCAGCCAAAAGAAACCTTGGAGGCAGTCAGAAGGCTACTGCTTCATACAATATAGACCATGTTTCCAAATACAAATATTACACTTGGCAAAGACACTCCTTTGCTTCATGAGTTATGTTGCATTTTTTGTTATGTTTAAGTTTGTGCAAGTAGTATAAATAGCTGGACTGGTATTAAATGAGCTTTTCNTTTTTTTTTTTTTTTTTTTTTTTTCAAAATATCAAAATGGTCCCAGCTCTTCATGGAACAAACACACACTATATTCTTGTGCCTGAATTTTCGTTGCTAATTACAGAAAGTACCACGTAACTCAAAAACAATGTTCAAGAGCCAGACATGAAAAATACAACTTTCCAATGTGAAGTCATTTTTCAGAAAGCTGTCTGGAGAAGGGCATCTGGTTCACCATATAATTTACATGTATGCATACATGCCTATTTGCCTCACAGAACAGCAATTAGTTTCTGCTCACACTACACTAGGACATGAAAAGCCCCATGTCCAAGCTGAGGAAGAGTGAGAGACAGAGGTACCTAGTTTTGGTCTTTGGTCACAATTGTTTTGGTTGATCTCGTATTCCCCAAAAGCAGAGTTAATAGGCAGTCCTGATTACGGATCTACACAAGACTACACTTTCTACTGCATACAGCCAGCTCCTGTAGCAAATCTCAGCGACTATCTATCCCTCTCCACCTCATCATGAGAAGATACTACAACCTGGAGGCCCACAAAGCCACTATAAGCCTCTTTCAAATTAACTTTGGCAGAAATACACCTGGAGTTGGAGAGGAAATTCTTTGGTGAGAGGGAGCAAGTTGCTCTAGGTGGTTATTCATCCCAAACTCAAATGCAACCACACACTAATCACCAGAATATGCTGGAGGCCAAATGTCACTTTTATTTGTTCTTCAATAAATCTGAGTGTGCATAAACACAAGAGCACAGCAGGGCCCTCACTAGCCAAATCCCCAACTAGAGAGGTCCTAGCCATGGCCAGGACCTGACTCTGCTTCTTTATCAGCATGTCTACCTGGTTTAATCAACTCTCACCTGAATGGATAAACAAGTGACTTTTAAAGATGTATATAAATTGGAGGATCCAACAGTGATGCAACCCTAAATGACTGTCTTAGATAAACCACAGAGAGGAGTTCAAATACAGCATTAGTTTAGCATTACAAAGGACTTTCAGCTTCAGACAACACAAAGGGCTGTCTATTCCTACTGAAATTCAATATTTGCTTCCATTAAAAAAAACCTCGTCAAATATTCCCAAGTATTTTAGAAGTGTTACAAGACCACCATACCAATAGAGCAGACATCAACTGAAAATTTGAGAGTATGATTAATCCTTCTGTAGCCCACAGGTCCCAGCAAATGTATATTGAATACTATTTACTTTCATGGGGGTTAAAGGGAGTGACAGACAAAATCCTCTGTTAAATCAGAGTTTTTGCTTGTGAATGGAAGCGGCGAACGCCCACCATCAACAGCTATTATTTAATGTGTCGCACAGGACCTCTCAGTCCATTCATCTGACTTTAGCAGTCATGCGAGAGCAACCAAGGAAAGTCTCACTGCACAAATGCCTCTGAGGCTCAGATGTTGGAACAGCATTAGGTCAAATGCTGTGGATTAACAGTCGAAGTAAAAAGTCAAACACAAAGCCATTTTATCCTCCAATCCCCCTGCTGATGTCCAGAGCCTCTCATCAGAAGCAGATGAGTGTGCATTACAGTAGGTCTGTATAAATAGCTTGTTTACTATTCTTTTAGTTATTTTCCCTTGCTCAAATGTAAGGAAAAATATTGACCACCACTGATACAGTGGCTGATGGAACAGAGTAAGAATTACCTTTAAAAACCCCACAGAAATGTTGGTAATTTTAGCTCCTGACACCACTCTATGGGAGTTGTCAAGCATTTCAGGAAGCGTCTGACCAGTAATAACCATCCTATGGCAGTGTGGCCAATCTTATTTGAAAGGCTTCTGTTCATCTTGTAATCAATGGTTCTTGACCTTGTTTTCAGTTCACATTTTTGTCTGTGAGAAGTAGCTTGTTTCTCAGCCAACATGATAACACCCAGTAAACACACTTAGAAAGAGCTGAGGTAGACTTACCCAGCTTTGTACTAATTTTCTATGAAAACAGCATCTCCCAAAACAAAGGTGTGGGAGAAAGCAAACACACTGTGAATTAGAGCTATTCCCTGCATTTGCTTACTGCTGCATTCCATTTGGAAAAACTTATATTTTTAACAGCACAGAATTAGTACAGGGTGGTGAGCCTTAAGCTGTCATTAGAGGTTGCCAAATGAGCCAATGTCCCTTGTGTCAGTAAGTAAATAGGGGTGTACCAGTGTTGAACAAACAAACAAACAGAGCACAAACAAACAGAGCATGCAGGGGTGTCTTCTGGACTCCAGCATTGGTCAAAGGAGTAGGAGTCTAAAGAAACCCTGTGCTATTTTCTGTCTGCTTTCACACCAGACAGTGGTATGGGTGCCTTGGGTCCCCATCTGGACTAGTGAGATCAGCTTAGTTACCTCATCATGGTTAAGCCCATCAAAACATCATCCCCTTCTTAGATGAGTCCCTTGCAGTAGTATCGAAGAAGCACAACATGAGGGAAATTCGGCCTCTGGATGAATTAATCTGGTCAGTGAGATTCCTCTGCAATCCAGGCAGATGCTGGCCCATGCAGAGCTGCAAAGACAGTTGCATATTTTTTAACAGGTTTTCCTCATACAGAACCACATCACAATAGCAGCTGGACCTAGGAGCCCTCCTGTCCAGCCATGGACAAGGAAAGGGACCTAGGGCTGCAAAGCCACTTTCTGGTGGCACTGGAGCAACAGGCACGAAAGCAGGTCCCATCTGGTGTGGAGGAGGAGGTGTGGTCAGACAAACTTGTGTGTACAGTGTACAATTCATATCCAGACAAACCTGTATGGGTGGTATGAGCTCTGTCTGCCTGTGCACGGTGACTTCAAATTTTCTTTTCTCAATAAAGCTGTGGGAAGTTAAATGCAAACTAGGCTTGTGATACCTGTCCGATGGTGGCCTCAGCAGCTGAGCTCAAGTTTGCCTGCATTTGTATGCAGAAACAAAAATACCAACTTTCACCCTCCCCTCCAAACTGCCTACAAAACCCTACCAGAAATTCTTCTAAAATTAAAATCTTACTCATGCACAAAGGAGGAATAAAAGAAAACTGAGGAAAATACACAGTGGTATACACAGAGCTAGCAAACACAGGTATTGGTTGCTGTCTGGGGAATAGGACAGCACAGCCAGGGTAAAACCCTTGCTGGTCTCTGGGCCCTTTTACAGCTATATTTATGGCAGTTATGATTCCGCTGAAGATTTCATTTTCCCATTCACACAATCTTCCCCAACTCCTCACTTGACCTTCATCCCAAATCCAAAATTTTCCATTTACATTGAAGCCAGATCACAAGCCCTATTTCTTCTCCTTGGCTAGATAGTTCTGTTAAGAAAGAGTAAGACATTAAATACTACTTTCACTTGCGTATCGTTACCATAAAATCTCTCAAAATGACCTAGAGAACTGTTGAGTGTGATTCTCTCTCAGGCAGCAAGACAAAGAATATGCAATGCACAGGGATTTTTTTTTTTGAAGTCATGATCTAAAGGTAGGTAAAAGTAACAAGCTACCAATTCTCTGTTGACATCCCCACTGCTGTACCCTTTCCTAAGGAGTTCCTGCCTCTGCAGACAGATTTCCCTCAGGTTTTTCTTTCCCACTTCTTTGTGTAAAACAAGCAGGTGAAAGCGGCCCATAGCCTGCTTCCTGCACAAAGTGGATTCTCAGTCAAGAAATGGATGTGGGACTTGCAGTTCCTTGTGTTTGCAGTGGCTGTTGCCCTTCAGAGGTGAGATGTTTGTTTTCCAAGGGGAGGGAGTTTTCCCCCCCTCCATACACAGACATCCCTCTGGGAGCTGCCATCACAGCTGCATCTCTAACAGTTGCAGATTGTGCATAATCTGAGGAGGATTCGGAGGTTTTGCCCAGGGTGGCTCTGGAGCAGTTTACTGCAAAGCTCTGCTGACCGTCTCAAGCAGGCATGAAGTCTATTACACAGTTTGGAATAAATTTCCCTGCACAACTCAAAGGCATCATTCAACCAAAGCTAGACACTCGTCTTCTTTATCCTCCTGAAAACTCTTCTTGCTTCTGCACCAGGGACACGCTTTCATTCAGGTTACTCAAGTTTTGTCTTGTCAAAAGGCTCCCAAAGGTCTTGCATTTTGCAGAGGTGGATGGTGCTATGGAAACACAGGACCTGCGCAGTCAAGTCAGGGATGGGCATCGCCTCCCTGATATGCCTGACAGCCCCTCATTTTTCCTGCACTTCCCTTCATCCCACAGGGCCACATGGCTCCAAACTGCAACATGTTCTCAAGTTAGTGACATTTCTATGGGAGAGCACACAAGCATTAGTCAGCTGTGATTTAGCTGGTGAGGAAGTAATGATCTATAATAACATTTGAAGCAGGTCATTAAATATGACCCCCTCATTGCAAACCCCATACTGAGCAAGATATTTTCGTGTAAATGATTTACCAGCAAGCTTTTCATACTTCTGCCTAGTAGCTTTTCCATAACCAAAGTCAGACTCGTTCACATTTCCCAAGCCCTGGTAGCGGTTTTTCTTCAAACTGTGAAGACATCTGAAGGCAAATTGGTTAGGGTAGCTCAGCAAAGAGGCAGAATTTGGGGCTGTTTGGAGGACATAGCTGTCTTCTTTGATCTGAATTTCACTTTGTTAGAAATACATCCCCAAAGCTTCTGAAGTGAAAGCAACTCAGTTTTAGTTTTCCACTTTTTTTCTCATCTACAAGGTGCTCCACCAACTCCACTCCATATTCTTCTCCAACTCCCAACAGTGTTATCCAAGCACCTTACAGAAACACATCTACAGCTGTGACTGCCATTTATCTCTTTACAACCCAGATTTTCAGGAAGAATTAATCTGGAACCCTATGGCCACAGTGCAGAGCATCCTGCAGGAGGCTGGAAATTACACACTAACATTGGGCAGCTGTGAAAGCACCCAGCAAACCTACTGCAGTCAAAACCCAGCAGAGCAGCCTGCCTTCCAACGCGGGGAGGCTGCAGTGAGAGAGCTGGGGAATCAGCTTTCTTATTCCTTTCTTTTCCTGTGACTCCCAGAAGGAAAGTCTGCTTTAATAGCAGAGAGACCAAACTGTTGTGCTGCTGTCTTAGTGTTGACAAGCCGCTGGTTTGTAGTGCTCTGACTGTCCCAGTGCTGGGACAAGGGATATAAAAAAAATAAGGTTGCTCTTGGGGCACCCAGATAACTTCTGTTTAATTTTTTTCTGTCTGACATTGCTGAATCTCTACATCATATCTGCCAAAGAGGGTGTATTGCTCTTCTCTGAACTCTCAAATACATGGCCAACATGTTGCTGAGGCCTCAGGGTGGGTCTCTGCTTGCATGTGAGCACCCAACATTCACAGCAGCCCTGTGTCTGCTAAACACTGATGCCTTGATGATTGCAGGAAGGATTTTTGCCAAGGGGTGCCACTCTTCCCAGGATGGCTGTATCCGCACTTGAGCCAAAGCAACTCAAACCATGCCAGAGGGCAATAACAGAGCACCCAGAGGTGTTCTCCTTTGTGTGGAAACCTTAAATGCTGTTTGCCTGTCCTCCTTCAGGAGTGGCCATCTTCAACATTAATCTGCAGATACACCTCTTCAAGGCAGAGAAATCTGTGAATCTGGAGTAATCACCACAGTGTTCATGTCCCACTTTTTCTATCACAAATAAGCTATACTCATGTCTTTCTGAGAGGCATTTATAGTTTTGCAACATCACATAGCCTAATCCAAACTCCTACTGAAGTCCACGGAAGCAATCTATCTTGTGTTATGTCAGCTCTGCCCAGGCTTCAGTCTCCAAAGGACAATCACAACTGAAGATAAGCAAACAATCTACACAGTTTTGTTTGGTTTTGCCTTTTAAGTATAATTTTTCATCTAAGTAACTAGAACTGTTCCTTCACAAATGAGGCTGAATCATATTGCTTGCTGCATTTGATAACATGAGAAACAAAATGTTTGCATTTATTTATTTCGCAGATTTATTTTGCCTTTTATGGAGACAAAAAAAAAAGCCTCCACCAAAAAATCAGAATATTTACTCTCATCATAAAGAATACTGCTTTCTGATATTCTGAATATCTAATGTCCCTTAGAGAGGAAGATACTTAAACAAATAATAAGCATGTACAATGAATAATAAAGCCTCCTTCTTGCTTTAGGACCAGGCCACATATAAAAGGTATCAATTATCAATGCTGAAAACATCCAATATTTGACAGAAGAAGACAACAATTTCAAGAAGGCAGATAATACTGTCTTTGAAGCAGAAGCTCATATAAACCACACAGGAAAAGACTATTTGCTTGTTAGCATGTTTGGAACCTTAATTTTTTAAATGGTTCTGGCTTTGGACAATTACAGGCAAGTAAAGCTGCCCTCGTTAATGCCAGCCTTACTCATGCCTAGTGCAAGCTATGCAGCTGCTCACACACAGCCAGAGAGTTGAGCCCAGCATGTACAGAGCCACCAGTGAGACAACTGAATTTACTGGCTCTCAGCATTGGGCTCTAGGTCCTTAAAAACTGAAAGGAGTATGTGTTGAATTTCAACCTTCCTGAGCAATGCAGTTTTTGCAAAGACCACTTTACTTTCAGCAATTTCACAAAGCCAGGTTGGGAAGCAGCCTTGCTCTCCACAATTGGTGTGCCAGACAACCACAGAGCAGTCACAGCTCTTTACTAACACCTCAAAAACATCACAGAATCATAGAATCATTAAGGATGGAAAAAGACCTCAAGGATCATCAAGTCCAACCATCAACCCAACACCACCTAACCCACTAAACCATGTCCCTAAGCACCACATCTACACGTTTCTTGAACACCTCCAGGGATGGTGACTCCACCACTTCCCTGGGCAGCCTGTTCCAATGCCTGATCACTCTTTCAGTGAAGAAATTTTTTCTAATATCCAGCCTAAACCTCCCCTGGTGCAACTTGAGGCCATTTCCTCTTGTCCTATCACTTGTTACTTTAGAGAAGAGGCCAGAACCCACCTCACTACAACCTCCTTTCAGGTAGTTGTAGAGAGTGATAAGGTCTCCTCTCAGCCTCCTCTTCTCTAGACTAAACAACCCCAGCTCCCTCAGCCGCTCCTCGTCAGACCTGTGCTCCAGACCCTTCACCAGCTTCGTTGCCCTTCTCTGGACCTGCTCCAGCACCTCAATGTCCTTCTTGTGGTGAGGGGCCCAAAACTGAACACAGGATTCAAGGTGCCGCCTCACCAGTGCCAAGTACAGGGGCACAATCACTTCCCCAGTCCTGCTGGCCACACTATTTCTGATACAGGCCAGGATGTCATTGACCTTCTTGGCCACCTGGGCACACTGCTGGCAGTTCAGCCAGCTGCCAACCAGCACCCCTGGGTCCCTCTCAACCAAGCAGCTTTCCAGCCACTCTCCTCCGAATGAAAGCTTAATCCTCAAGATGCATTCCCAACAGCCCAGGGGAGAAAACACTGCAGAGGATTTATACATGAAGGCACAACAGTGTGATGCTCTGCCCAATTCAGACACAAGCCATGCTCACACCTTTGCTCTCAAGCACGGCTTGTAGTGAAAGGGCAGGAGAGGACATGGAGTAGCAAGATGTGATGAGGCCACGTCTTAGTTCCTGTACTGAAACCCTATTCAGTGGCTGTGTCACTGTCTGTGGTACCCCCATGTGGTCAGGTCTGACATAGCAATCTCCGTGCCACCTGCGACGCTTCATTGCAATCTCCCTGCACTTCTTCACCCATACCGACCACCACGCCACCCACAACACTTCTTCACCCCTAGTGATCTCCATGCCACGTGTTCATCCATAGCAGTCTCTGTGCAACATCTCTTCATCCCTCCCCATCTCCATGCCATGCATTCATCCATAGCACCCTCCAAGCCACCCACAGCACTTTTTCATCAGCAATCCCTGCACTGCCCTTGACCCTTGGCCCCTAGTTTCTGAGCACAGTGTTTGGTGAGCACAGAGCTCCCACGGGGCTGGGCAGCCCATGGCCCTGCTGCTCACTGGAGACTGCCCAGATCAGTGGAGCTGCCCTTTACGCAGCTCCCAGCTGGGCAGCTTTGTAGGGATGGCTCTTGCCTCTTTTCACATTTTATAACCCATCTGCTCCCACAGCTCCCTTCAGCTGTCTGTGTGCAGCAGGCAGGGCCCGCAAGGCCCCACAACCACCCTGTGCTGCCAGCCACCTCCACGACTTCTGTTCCAGCAAGCACAGCCCCTGTCAGCCCTTGGCAGGCTGTTGGTGGCTGCATGTGGCATGGCAAGTCTGGGCTGGGAAATGAAAGGCAATGGTGTGAGGACACAAGGCACTGGGGGTTTCCCTCCTCACCTCTGCCCAGGTCTACAGGCTGCTCAGCAGACACGTGGCATTCCTGATTTTGGGGGACGCTGAAGACACAGGGGAGCCCAGGGGTGCAGATGTTTTAGGCAGCAGGGTTCAGAGGCAGGCAGCTGGTGCACCTGGCCCCATGTCCATCATTTCTCTTCACAGTCCAAGCAGAAAGGCTATTCTTTTTGCTGCTGGGTCTTTGTCTGTGGTTTTGTTGTGGGGTTTTTTTTGGTTTTGTGGTGGTTTTTTTGAGGGGGGGGACGAGGGTTAAACCTTTTTTTTCGATATGGCAATGTCATGCCAACAGATGGAGCTGTTCAGAGCAGAGACGGCTCACTTTGGCAGAGCACAGAGGAAGCAGGGGACAAGCACGGAATTCTAATTATTAAACATAATGAAAGACGAATCATCTCCAAGCAGGAGACAAACTCTATTTACTATGCTAAACTGAAAAAATAAATCTGTCAACAAAGCTATAGCCCAGAATGGCGGAATCCCACTGCATCTCTGCATGTGAGGTTGTTCTGTCCCATCAGAGCAGAAGGGCTCATCACACCCCTTCAGCAGAGTGTTGGAGCCTCACAGTCCTGTGCTCAACCCATAGCATCACTCTCCAGAGCTTCAAATAAAAAGAATACATTGTGCAGGACTTTTTCCTTCCCCCTAGCCCAATCCTAGACTTCAAAGCCAGGATACATTGGCATGCCACAGAGCTTCCCCCCCACCATCTCTGTGGAGTTGGATCAAAGTGCTCAACCCTCTTCCCTAAACTCAGGCTACAAGTGCAGCATGAAGCATCCACAGCTCACCAACAACCAGGGATGTGTGTTACAGGCTATCAGGACAGGAAAGAGAAAGGAGTAAGCAGGTGACCCTTCTTGGATTTGTGCATGTGTGTGTATGGACAGTGAATTTGGGAGTTGTATTGTTTCACCAGGGAGCAAACTGGGAGGAAAAATCCACTGTCAATGGTTAAACTTTTTTTCCTGGCAAGATGGACTGAAACAAAATGCATTTGGTATCCTTACTGGCACACAATTTAACAAAAGAACAAGGTCTTGCAGCCTACCTGGCAGTGAACTACAAATAATTAGAAAATTTAAGATGAGGAGATGCCATCTCTCATTTGAAAGACTTTTGCCTTTCTGTTACTTTTGGGTAAGGAGAATTGATTAGCTACTCGGCAGGGGAAAAGGGCTTGTGTCCTCTTTCCAGACACATGAAAGGTTTCAGCAAAGACAAAACAAAAGATTATGTGTTCTTTCTGTTACAAGCCCTGTTCCAAAGAGCCACTGTATCTACTTTTATATAATGGATACAGGATTTCTCATGGAAAAATTACCTGAACATTACATTATTCTTAGCAAAAGGACTGCACCAAAGGAGGGCCATCTTTGACAGAGAATTTGTGGGGCAGAAAAAATAAACTGCACTAGTACAGCAAGCAGATAAGGATCCTTTGTCACTTTCACTGAGTCCACTGTTGCCAGCAGGGATGCATTGGCTTCTTCAGGTAATATTCAGTGTAAGCCTGGCACTGCATTATTGTGCAGGTGATTTTTACCAGTTAGGAAAAATCTGAGAAATAAACTGGTGACAATAAAAATTTAAAAAAAAATTTAAAAAAAAAATTCTGCACCAATCTAAAAGGTCCTTAATTGTGAATTGAGCTGCTCTGTAATCACTGGAACAAACAATGCCTGGTTTCTTCCAGATTTATGCCAACGAGAGATCACAGCAACCTACATTTTAGCCTTAACTGGGGAAAAATCCTGTATAAGGGCTTTGTCCTGTGTGGATCCTCAAGGGAGTCACCAGTTTTCTTTCAGTTCAGGAACTTACTGTAGTTTCTTATTCTTTCTAGCCACATACATTAATTTATCTGGGGAAACTTAACTGTCTACCCTCTGTTAATAGTATTGAACTGAGACAAGTGATGCCATTGGGGAAGAGAGAAGAAAGAGGAACAGAGAAGAGTGGACAGAACAGGACATAAAGATGAACATACATAAAGACAGCACACGCACACATAAACCTTACTTACAGGACCACACTAGCCTGAAAAAATTCAAACCTAGGATTTCCAAATGAATAGGTAATCACGCTTAGTAGCAGCTTGGCCACTATTATTACTAAAAAAAACATGAAAATGTAGTTTATGGAGAATACTCTTTGACTTATTTAAAATGAGGGTTCAAGGGTTTTCTCAGGCACCAAATTATTCTGCTGACCCTTGACAGTAATTCACTGGTAGAAGGGGCAACAGCCACATTAGACTGGTGGAAACCGATTTTAGTACTCCTAGTACCGTCACTGCAAATCATCATGCTATAGTATTCAGAAACCGTCCTGAGGAAATTATGACATATCCTTGGGGCAGAGTTTAGGCAAGGTGAGTGGCACAGTTCAGTTTTGGGTGAAAAAATTCAACAGGTCTTGTTTTCTTCATTACCTCTCCAGGAGGGGTAAAAGGAAAGCCTTTTATCTCTCTGTGTGTGTCATTTATGAGACCACCTAATATACCTGTAGCTTATTTTATTGCTGTCAAGTAGACAAAGGACTAGTATTCAAACTAGGTTGAAGACAAAGAACATGGGAGTGTTGAAAACCTACCCCATTTCCTCAGACACTTGAACACTTTCGGGTGACACTTTCCTGCAGGGTTGGTCCCTACTGACTGCCTTATCTGGGCTTTTCATTTCCACAGAAGTAAAAGTGTCTTTGTTCTAAATGGTTTATCTGACTTTAGAGATGCCTAAAGTGAAAATACTTCTACTCTAGCAAGGCAAGGAAAAAAAAAAAAGCATCTTAGTTTCAAAATTGAAAACAAATAAAATAGAAAACCAAAGAAGAAAAACCAAAAGAAGAAAACAGCATTAGGTCATACCTGAACCTAAAACTCCGTCTGAGTCACGTTTTGGACAACAGGATAATTTAGTTGCCTTTTGCCCTTGTATATTGTTTTTAACAGTGAACTTTATCCTGGGTTTCTGTTCACAATTTAGAGGTAGGAGTTTCCTTATTTTTGAGTTCTCTTCTAATTTATGCACCTCCCTTATGTTGGTCAGGATTCTTGCAGCTTACCTGGGAATAACTACTTTTTTGATGTGCAAAGAAGACACTCAAAATTATGCTTTTTCTATCCATTCATCCTTTTCCCTGAGGAATGAACTGGATTGCAGTTGTCAAATTTTAACATTTTGCAAATCACGCATCATAAAGCACTTTCTGCTCTGCCATAGCATTGTTTGTCTTTTGGTTTGCTGATTTTCTTTCATGGACATTACATGACACATTGATACAATAAACATGGGGTTTGAAACAATCTCCTTTCCCTCCTCAGACACACAACATAGTGTTAGTTTCAAAGGCCATCATGTCACAACATTGACGGTTAATTACTTCAAGACTTGGCGTGCTCTTATCTCCCCAGAGGAGTCCACTGCCTTTCAAAAGGGCTAGCCTCCAAACTTTAGAAACTGTTTCTTTATTGGATTGAGAATTGCACTTAACTAGATTCCTGTAAAATTAGACACAAATGCAATTTTATAAACATGGTGAATTTCTCCCAACAACATCCACAGTGCATTGTAGCAGTTACTTCCAGAGATGGAGCAACATCCTACAAGATGAATAATCATAGCAAATGCAATGAAGTGGCAGTTTCATTTTATATTGCATCTGATTTAACATCAGCCAAAAGCGAGTTATCCCATCCTCACTATCCCTCTTCCAGCCACGTGCGGCCGTGTTTCCTTTACATTAGCTCTAACAGCTGCAGGTCACAGAAGATCAGATCACTGGCCAAAGAGAAAACTAACCTACCAGAAGAACGTCTCCTGCAAAGTTGTACTTTTGTATTTAGTCCTGAAGGAGCTCTGAGTGCACTTGTTGGTGTCGGCCAGCTGCCGGCACCCACCCAGCTGCTCACTCCCTCCCCTTACTCAAAACGACAGCGAAGGGAGAAATTAAGATGAAAAAATCTCACAGATCGAGATAAGGACAGGGAGATCACTTGCTAAGTGCCCTTACAGGTAAAACAGACTTGACTTTAGGAAAATTAATGTAATATATTGCCCGTTAAAATAGGTTTGGACAGTGAGAGACAAAGGCCTTCCCTCCACCCCCTCTTTCCCAGGCTAAACATCACCCCCTCACCTCCAAATCCTCCACGCTCTCTGGCAAGAAGGGATTACATGGCTGTTTCTCACATTGGTTTTCCTCATTCCTTGCTGCCAGGCGCCATCTTGTCTCTTTCTTAAACCAGGTCCCCCTGAGGCGTTGCCAGCATTGTGGAGGGGCTGGGCTGTGCGCTGTGGTGGAACCGGCTGGAACGGGCCGCAGCTGGTCAGCCCGACCTCTCCTCACAGCCCCCACGTCGCCGCAGCACCTGCAGACACAGCACCAGAGACACAGGAACTGACTTTCAGTTACAAACAGTAAAGCAGCAACATTTTCAAATGTGGACAATTTGATCTCACCTTTAAAATCAATCTCCTTTGGCCCACAGGCAGCAGGGCCAGGAGATTTCCAGCAAGGCATCATGCTGCCCAGCTGTATCACTCAGATACAACCCATGTCTTAAGGAAACAATTCTAAAAAATACGCTTAATAGGATTTCTGTTGCAGGTACAGTACGTACAGAAGATGTTATAAATCCAGTCTTGGATCATGGTTTATTGGCACTTAGAACACAGGGGTTTTCCCACGGCTGAGTTGCACAGCTGCACACCGAAATCCTCGCTCACGTTTGTGCGGTGATGGTGTGTAGTCCATATCAAACACATGCACCTGAAGTGAAAACAGGGATGTAGAAATGATCACCTTCAGGAAAACTATTTAAATTATAAAACTATGCCAAGAGCTCTTTGCTGGTGAAGAGCTCCTTTTGGAGCAGCCATCGCCTGGCTGTGTCAGGTAAATAATCTCTGAGGGGTCTGTGGTCTGGTTCTTCTACTTGGCTTTTCGAGCCTTGCACACCCACCAGATATTCCCAGATAATGCAAAAAATAAGCATGAGCCATTAAAACACGTTGCACCATCTCATTTCCAAAATCTCCAGTGTTGACATCATGGGTCTTGCAACGGTTGAGTGCTCTACAAGAAGTACCTCTGAGGGCAACATTCTGGCTCTGCCAAAGCTGATGGCTGAGCTCCAAGTGACCTCGCTGGGGACAGGATCTCACTTCAAAAATATTGTACCACTGTCACACAGGAGAATTTAAGGCAAATGAGGATATTATGATTAAAGCACAAAGCCATAGGAAACCAGTTCGCACTGTATCTGTTGCTTGTGTGTTTGCTAACATTTTCTTTGGTTCATTAGGCAGATGGGAGTGGGTAACAAGACAGACATTTATTGTGTTCAAATCACCATTAAGTGATGCTAATGGCCTTTAGGGGGATTTATTACTCAGGTTATGTGGTGGAAGATAAATGCTGCGTCACTATAGGATCTAAACCAATAAAAGTCAATGTACAAGTCTTCCTTATTTCTGTGTTGTTTTGTAATGGAGTGAAAAATCAAGCACTGGGCTATTAGAGCAGAACAACCTCCCACAAGCTTTCCTGTAAAAAATGAGCAAAAATAACAGGTAGCTTTCATTAATCAGTAGTGCTATCTTTAGACTCACTAGAGGACTCCTTTACCATAAGCCGTTGGTGATGTCCATATAAAATCTCAATTCAATTTCCCGCAAGCTGTAGGTTCTCAGTATCTCTTGGCAGATCTGGACTCTGACATGAGGCAGCGGCACTTTCTCAACTCACCTGCAAGGTGAAAACACCTCTGCTTATGCTCCATGTTAAAGCCATAGAAGTTCCATGTTTGTCCTCACTTTGCCATAAACCAAAATGAGTCTTTCACATGAAAATCCTGGCCAGGTATAAGGTAACATTTTATACTCCTTTGTCTCTTCAAATATCCCTTGGAAGATGAGCCTTATTAGCACTGGGAAAGATGTATCAATTCTTACCCAGGTTTCTTGGAAGTTCTCACAACTGTTCCTCTTGTTCTTTCTCTTCTTTCCTTGAAAATAATTTTTCCCTCTACCCACTTGACATTGATTCCTGTTCTCCCATTAGAGAAGTTTCTTTGCATACTCTGCTTCCTGACAAGAGCCCTTATTTCCTGACCCAGCCACATAATAAACTTTCCCTTCAGTTCTCCAGTTCTCTTCTAATCTTTTTCCTGTCAATCAAGCTGACCTGAAAAAGAGATTCTTTCCTAAGTCATATTTTAACCTGAAAGGTGACTTTCTACTGAATTAGAGGATGGGATTGCAGTCACTTAGAATGACATAGGTCCAAATATTGTTAGAGTGGCAAACATTTTGAGATTCAGAAGATGGTTTTGAAATAGGGCTGCACATAGTCTGCAGATGGCATTCAGTTATTTTCAAACATAACACCATGAAAACTTCCCATGCAATTCAATGTCTTTGAACAAATGAATCCTGCTACCACTGAATGACTAGAACTTATTATATCTTGTTGACTCAAAGTAAATTACTTGCATAACAACCAGAAGAAACACAAATGATGGTCTAATTCCAAGTTTCTGTTTTAAAAATGTGTAAATATATATTCTAGAACTTTCTATCTAATTCTGCATCACCCTGCTCAAAACTGAGCTATAAAGACCGTCCAGTTGCACCATTATACGCCACTGTAAAATGTTGCACGTTTCACTTGTAATACCATGACCACCAATAGTTTTGACTTATTTTTTTAGTCTCTGCTATTAACTTATATTTTAAGTAACAATAGCAGTTACCACAGCCTTGCTAATACCCCAGGATTTATTACTAGCTTTGCTTCCACTTAGGCTTCATTCTCCTTTTACAGCATCTACTATATTGCTCCTTTACAGGTGAAAGGCTGCAGTTTCCCTAAACCAGGACCCCTCTTCCTCCTCAGTTAAATCTCATATTTCACAGCATTTCCATAGCTTAATTCACAAGCAGAGAAGCATGCTCTTCGTACCTACAGAATACAAAAAATGGATTTCAAAGCACACTGGTTTTAGTGTAACAGGGCTCTCCTCCAAGACTTGCTCAACTGCAATCCTCTGAAGTCACTCATTGTAGGGCCACACTGTTAAGGTACAGAAGCAAAGATAAAGGTAGAGGAGCAAAGGAAGACAAAAAATGAACTATATGTTAGGTTTGTTTTAGGCTACTACAAGCTTTTAGCAGCGAAATTTACTATGGCAAAAGACTGACTACTCTGGCACCAACCAGTCTGCTACAAAATACTCTAGGACACGTAATTGTGTGTTTGAATATAAAATCAACAGTATTCAAATTGTTTGTATTTATATGCATTTCATCTGGTTGCCCTTCCTTTATAATTTTAGCCAGCTCTTGCTGTCAACTGTATAATCTCCTCTTGGACTGTATCTGCTTATGACAGTGGCAATGGTTACTCATCACAGACAAGAGTTTACAGACCACATCACCACTGCAAAGTGTGTCCGTCCTCACCATTTATTTTTCATAAACCCCTTTAAGTTTGAAACAGAACTAGTAGCAGAATTAGACACATCATTAAAGTAGTGTAAGATCTTTCATTGGCTTAAGTGGGAGCTGGATGATAGTAATCATGAAGATTAGCAGGAGGGAATTTCCTGATACAGAAATTAATATGTGCTAACACAGCTTTCTTCTCATAAGTACCTTAAGGTAGAAAGCCAGTTCTGTACCTGGTTTGTGCTTTGCACCTTGCTTGTGATTCTCAAGACAAAGGGATCTTTTTTTTCCTTTTTTCTCTATCTACACAGGAGGAAAAGTTGGACAATGAAAAGACACACTGCTCAATTTCAAACAATGACCCCCCTTACAAAAAATAAATATTGTAGTATTATATAGACACAAAAGCAAAGTAAAAGCAAAACACGTTATCTGCTGTTTACGATTTTATATATATGCATGTATATATACAAATATGTATGTACAAATAAAATTTATTAACAAAAAAATTTTGAGATAGTGTGGGGAAAAAAAAAATCATATTCTGGAATCCAAATCTCCATAAAGAGATATTAAGCATGTAAGGGCAAGAAACAATTTATCGATTTACATTTTACAGGCCATTCTGCCATGCTTATTCCATTGAAGAGTGAATTTATGCCAAAGTTTGTATGAAGTCAACACTGAAAAGCACTTTTACAATGAAATCAGGCTAACATGGTAGCTTTTCCAAAATCAATGCCATTTTCAAATGTGGGAATGTACACATCTTCAATTTTTCACTCACTACATAGTGAAGCGTCCACACAATCATTTAATGCCGCATGTTAGAGCAGTTTTAATGGCTGTGACAACACAGCTTCTTTGTTGTAACATTTCCGACGTGTCGTAGTATAGTTCTTCATTTCATCAGACCATGACTGAGGATCCAGCCTGATACCTCAGCACAATCTATTTCAAGACAGATGTGTTCCCCTTTTTGGTTTCTGCAACCTGGAAAGCCCCTGTTTCACATTATTTACAGAACTGTACAGAAATATCTTCAATTATAGGACTACACTGATGTCACAATAAAAAACCACACAAAGATGACAGTATCTCAATATATGCTGTAACATAACTGTAAAAATGGACTCAGGCTATTAAAAAAAATTTATTATGATTTTTTTTCCGTGAAAGATTGTTACTACAATCAATGTAACCATTAAATCAGTCAAGTATGTTTGTTATAGGCAGGCACAACATTACGAAACAGGCAAGTACAATGCCCAGTTAAGCGAATACAGTCTGAATATCTATTCATCCACTATTTCTGAAAACAGAACTATCAAATATGTACCAGGGAAAAAGATGAACTATTTTAGTTTCTCTTTGGCATACTTCTCAGGACAATTAATTAATTACAAAAGTCTTCTATTGCTGCCAGTTCTGTGAAGAAAAAAGTACTGAATGGAAGATTGTATGTTAGAACTCACTTTCAGGACGCAGTCGATCTGGCTAACGTATTAGAACTGGTGACAAAAGACAGTTCAGCTGCCAATGCTTCACAAGGCAGACAAGGATTACACTGTTTTCTAATGCAGTTTTGTTGAAGGTATAAAAAGAATTACAGTAAATTTATGCACAGTACATATATATTACACACAGTTATATAAATACCCATGCTGTGGCTGGACTTTAGGAAGTTGCTTTATCAATAAGAAAGCTAGTATCAGACCTCCCAACATCCATTTAATACACATTGCACTTCGCATCCAGTAATATGTTCATTTCTGTACCTCTCTTAAAAATAGATTTAAAACAGAAGTGAAGAATAATATTGAATCTTTCCATAAACTTTGTTTTCTTATTTACATTGTAATATTTCTTCATACATAAAGACTGCATTAAGATACATTATCTTCATATAGCTTTTTTGTAATACATACAGCTTGAAGCTATTAACATCTTAGTTTGGGAACAGAGATATGACCTATAAGACTACTGAAAAACACTTCTAGCCTTAATTTTGCTCTAGTTTGTTTCACTGAAACCATTCTTTGAAAAAAAAAAAATCCTCCTTACTAGGAAGGAAAAAAACCAACACATGTTTAAACCACCACTGGATTTCCTCAAACCACCGAGAAACTTAAAAACCATAATCATTTTTGCATAATTATGTAGCCACTTCAAAGGCCTGCTACTTTTAAATTTAGAACATGAACAACTATTGTGACTACATCTTTAAATAGATTTTTTTTTGAACTTTTGGTTATTTTTCAAACATAAAACAATGAAAATGCAATCCTTAATCATACATAATCTTTGCACAACTGGGAAGAGTTCCTATTTTATTAGGGAAAAAATGAACATGCACACACCCGCATTCACAGAGTGAGAACATAAACTACAGCAGCACTTGTCTCAAGTTATGGTGCACATGGTTGCAATACGGGGTATAAAACAAGAGCAGAATTTCCAACATCTGTTAAAACACAAAAAACTTAGTGTACAAAAAGTCATTCACATTCTTTGCAATGAAGTGAGGAATCAGCTGTTCAGCTTTCTGGACTCTCCAGCCGGCAAACTCCTCCTTCTATTGCCACAGACTGTCCTGCCACGGCTCCAGGTGGAAGTCTTGAAATGTGAGTCTGTGGAAAAATCAAGAGTATTATCGAGTGAGAAGAGAGGCAAAATTATTCAGGACACAAAGCAAACTTGTAAGTATTGAATAATTAAGTTGTTCCATCACTTAAGTCTGAGGGCAAACTACAAAGAGACTGGAAAAGCTGCAAACAACTGGGATTATTTTTTTATTTTGTTTGCATTAATGTTTAACACATGAAGAGAAGGACCATGACAGATGTGTAGAAAAGGTAAACTGGATGACCCTGTGCACTGAAAGTAGAAGAAAGGAATATCCAGCATGAAGACAAAAGAAAAATAAGTGTGGCATTCCATAGTTTATAAGTCTATTTCTTAGGGAGAATCAAAATCGTTTAATCCTGCATAAAGAACTATACCTTACAGAAATCTTGGACACAATAAACTATTTGACAGAGATAAACTAACACTTCAGAGCATAAGGCAACTGCAATGATCAGGATGCAAAGATGACATTTCTCTGCATAAAATACGTGCTCGTCCACCTAAAAAACCCAAAGACTTTCTCTAAGATATTTGTTACCAACTGTCAAATAAATGGACCCAAAGAGCAATTGCATTTCTGTTAACAGGAATTTTTCCATGGGGAAGTTTTAAAAGCAGGCCTTGGAGAAGGCTCTGTAATATTTCAGACTGAAAGTAAAAGCCAGAAAGTGTGCGTGTGTGTGTGTACACAAAACTTCATTTTGTAACTCTTATGTAACTCAGTGACACTATAAATCTGTTAAAGATCCTTTATATTATGAGGTGCATTTTATTACTGATAGGCAAAAGTATTTACTTATGAAAAGATACTTTGACTTATCGTCAAAAGTAATTACTTTTTTTTTCCCCCCTTGCGCACATTTTTATACTGTGAAAACTGCTTATGTTTTCATCCACACTTTTGATGTTGAGCTACAGCAAGAGCCATTTACTTGCTTTCATATAGGGCCAAGTGGCTAAAGCAGTGATTAAACAGAACAACAAAATGAGTCAGAAGCATGTTTCTACAAACTTTACTGTTTCCTAATTTTGGAGCTGTTGAGCGGGCTCTGGTAAAACATAAAAAAGAGCTTCAATGGAAGTTCAAAATGCAATAATGCTGATAAGAGCATTTCCACATGCTCAAGGCAGAAAGTGGCAATGGCAGGGACTCACCAGCTCAAGCTATGCTCCAGCGATTCCTCCCACCAAAGCAAGAGCACTAGCTTTCATGCTCAGACAATGTAACACTTCAACAATTGTTAAATTAGGAACTAGAAATGATTCCTACTATGCAATAAAGGTCACAACATAGATGTTGCTGGCATTTAGAAATTACAGCTTCCTGAAAGTGGGGCCAACTACATATTAAATTTTTGTACGTTATCCTTTTCAAAAGATTTAAGTGCTGCAAAATGTATAACTTGCAATGAGGCAACAGGTTGTGAAAAAAAGTTTAGATATAAAAGCTCAGCAAGAATAACTTGCATTAATTGAGCTTAAAGTGGTCTGAGACTGTAACCACAATTCATTGCATCAGAGGCATTTTCTACCTCAGAGGCAGCTTCTTTTAATTCCTTTCTTGATAAAGGTATCCTGGTGTCTGCTCTTAGGTGGTCTTGTTTTCAGTTAAATTACAGAATGAGATTTAATTAGAAACATTTAAAGGTTTTCATTTTAATGCTAAAAATTTGATCTCTGGCCTTCCTACTTGATATATGAACATCTTCCTACTTTCAGAACAATTTTGGTTATGACTGTGATTTACCACTTCAAGAAGAAAAGATTCCTTTCAAATCTGTTACAATTTTCCCCAAAATGTAACTGACATTTTTTGGAGATGCTATTTCGTAAGTTTAAAGAGAAAAAAAAAAAAGNTGATCAGTTTAGAATTATTTGCAGATCATTGTAGCAATACAATAAAAAGCAGAGGCCCAAGAATCCTGCCAAAGAGGCATAAGAGAGGAAACTTGTTAGTGAAACAGAAGAAATATTAGCACTATCATGATTATCATTAATCTTACAATCCTTTTTTTTTCATTATAACAGACCTGATGTGTGTAAATTAGTTTTCTGACCCAAGTTATGGATAGACCTTTTGCATAGGCTTGATTTATCCCACAACCTGAAGTTAAATGACTGATAGACCCTTATGTAATTGCAGGAGCAAAATGTGAGGTTTCATTGAATCCACATGAAATTTATAAATTCTGTTATTTAAAAGAAATTAGTTAAGCATAATATTCTAGCAAGTTCTTGAGCAAAGAAAGTTAAAAATACAAGAGGGAATAAGCAGATAGTCAATATCCATCAACACATTATCAAGTAGCTATGCTTAAATAGCTGTCCAAAACACATTTCCTATACAAAACCTCATTTCCTATAAAAGGAAAAACATGTTTCCCATACAAAAAAAAACCCCAAAACAAACCAATAAACCACTATACACTAGCATCTGCACATTTGCATTTACAGAAACACTCAAACCACATATAACAGAACCTTTCTTAAAGCCTTTACTTGCATCCTGTTTATTTGTGTACNATTTTGGTTATGACTGTGATTTACCACTTCAAGAAGAAAAGATTCCTTTCAAATCTGTTACAATTTTCCCCAAAATGTAACTGACATTTTTTGGAGATGCTATTTCGTAAGTTTAAAGAGAAAAAAAAAAAAGGAGGAGAAACAATTGGAAGAAGTATATTTTTTATTTTATGACTGACAGACCCAAGACACTTTTCCAGGTCTGAAAATTTCTAGATGAAAAGTGGCATAAGCTGACAGCATAAAAGCAGCATTGTCCAGTGAGCACGGTAGCAGATTTCCTCAGCAAAAGAACGCCAGTGAATGTTTAGTGAGATTGCTTATACAGTGATCAGTTTAGAATTATTTGCAGATCATTGTAGCAATACAATAAAAAGCAGAGGCCCAAGAATCCTGCCAAAGAGGCATAAGAGAGGAAACTTGTTAGTGAAACAGAAGAAATATTAGCACTATCATGATTATCATTAATCTTACAATCCTTTTTTTTTTATTATAACAGACCTGATGTGTGTAAATTAGTTTTCTGACCCAAGTTGCATAGGCTTGATTTATCCCACAACCTGAAGTTAAATGACTGATAGACCCTTATGTAATTGCAGGAGCAAAATGTGAGGTTTCATTGAATCCACATGAAATTTATAAATTCTGTTATTTAAAAGAAATTAGTTAAGCATAATATTCTAGCAAGTTCTTGAGCAAAGAAAGTTAAAAATACAAGAGGGAATAAGCAGATAGTCAATATCCATCAACACATTATCAAGTAGCTATGCTTAAATAGCTGTCCAAAACACATTTCCTATACAAAACCTCATTTCCTATAAAAGGAAAAACATGTTTCCCATACAAAAAAAAACCCCAAAACAAACCAATAAACCACTATACACTAGCATCTGCACATTTGCATTTACAGAAACACTCAAACCACATATAACAGAACCTTTCTTAAAGCCTTTACTTGCATCCTGTTTATTTGTGTACTTTGTACGACAGAGCAAATACAGATGCTGTTTTACACTGATTACTTCTCATTACTTTCACCAATGGCTGCCTTATACAGAACAAAAACAAGACAGATCTAAGATGATTAGATATGTTATCTAATAAGTAATGTGAAAGGATAACATGGCGATGTCAAGACCACTTGAGATAAACTCCCAAGTGAATTCTTACAATTATATCTCAGCCATAAGAACAAACTCTAGTAAATAAGAAAGATCAAAGTACATTTAACATTTTAAAATGCAACCACAAAACTTTTTTGTACAGTTTGTTAGATTTTTATAACCCAACATCACATTTTACATTAAGTCCAGCTTGTACAGTGGATTAGGTTTAGATTTTAAAAACATAAAAATAAAAAGCAAACAAAAATGAACACTGGAAAGCTTTTAATTGAATTTGATTAGTCCATCAGTTTAGAAGCTGAATGAACCCACATCTGGGGGAAATTGGTCCTGGGAGCACAAAAACAGGAAAAGAAAAAGTTTTCCTGAATTAATCCTCCACTCCATTTCATGGAAGCCTCTCTTTGAGGAAACCATATGCTAACGAAAGGTAGATTAAGAATGATGGGACTATCCATATCTTCAGCTCCACAAACAGAAATTTTACTGTCTCTGAGAATATTCTGATTTTATTTGCTTTCCTAGAGAAAAGTGAAGTTGGTGAGGGCCTAGTAGGAGCAGAGATCCTGACAGGTAGGAAGCTAGTTAGTCACCATAGATCTTTGTTTGCAGCTTAAAAGAGGAACCTCATATCCACAGTTCTAAAGGAAAAAAGGTAAATGCTAGATGAAATGCTTGACTTTGTTTCCCACCCCTCCATAAAGCACAAACAAGCTAACCAACTTTCAGACACTGATTCTTGCGCTGTCTACTTGACATCCAAACACTCAACATTTCACTCTTTCACTTCTAACCAAACCAAAACCATGGAGCAACCAACTCCCCCAGCGCCAGTGCTGCAGACACTGCCCATGGAACATTACTGTCTCTTAGTCCCTTTCCCACACTGGAAAGTTTCCCACTACCCTTAAAGTCCAAAACTAATAGGTCTTTCTGTCCTGGAATAAGTCTTAACTGCCACAGGGACAATATATGGTTTCATCTTTTCACAGAATCACAGAATGTTAGAGATTGGAAGGGACCTTGAAAGATCATCTAGTCCAATCCCCCTGCCGGAGCAGGAACACCTAGATCAGAGTGATCACTAGATCATCATGAACACTTTGTCTATTTTTGAAGTTACATATTCTTAGAATACCTTTAAAAAAAAAAACAACTAAAAACCAAAACAAACAGAAAAACCCAAAAACCGTACAAGCTGTGCCAAGACTTACGTTACTTCATGTTTCATAGACAAAGATTCTAAAACAACCTTGAGACCAAGCAGCATAAAAAAATACTCTTTTTAGTGTGTAAAGAGCTAGTCACCTCCTTTTATTCACATAAAAGTATTAGTTTGTCACAACAGTTTTTTTTTATTAAAGCATAAATACAATGTAAAATGAATATAAATTTTAAGTCAAAAGACTGACAGTGCTGCCTGAGAAAACTGAAGTCAATCAAATGGTGCCAAGAGGACAGAATACAACTACCAGATGGCAGCACATTCAGTTCTTAAGCAAATCTAGGGAGTATTTAATGTGTTTAGCTTTCATATTACATGCTCAGGATGTGCTTTAGACAGAATAAATTATAAAAAGAACTTTTTCCATTCATTACACTATTGAGATGAAATACAATGAAAGACCAAGGACATAATACACTTAATGAAATTGCTTTCTACAACTTTACTGCTTAACGGAATGTACTACCAAACCCATATATTCTTTAGAAATTTGGAGCTTTCTAGCTGGGTACATGCTTCTGCCATGAGAACCATCTGGCCACACATCACATTCTCCATTTATTTTCTAGGCAGTAATAACTCACTTTGGCAGCAACAGCCATCCTGTGCTGCTCTGTCTCCTGGGAAGCTCTCCTCCAACATGGTTTGAATGTACACCTGCTATAGGACAAGAGAAGCTAACCCACAAAGTACTGGCCACTGCTGCTATCAGAATATCCCATGTGCAACTCATTTGGTGAAATCTTAAAAAAGAAGAAAAAAAAAAAAAAAAA
>VZTO01002466.1:0-13046 GCA_013400615.1 Syrrhaptes paradoxus
AATATGAGACTTTAGAGGGAGAAGGTTGAAACACAGAGATAATGGGTGACCTCAAGGATGCCCTGCCTTTGTCCTGTGTGTGAGAGGGTTATTGGTGGTACGGTGCAGAGATCTGCAACTAGTCGACCTTTAGACTCCACTTGAAAATTGTCTTTAATATCTCTCTATAATGGAGGGATTTTTTTTTCCTCCTTTTTTTGCTGCTGCAATATCCTTGCAGAGGAGATAATTAATCTTTATGGTCACTTTCTTAGCATTTTTTTTAATAGCCGCAGGCTTGTTATGATCATAGGAAAATCTCATGAACGAAAAGATAACAGTGGAATTTAGCAAAAACTAGAGAAGATATTTATGCTCACACAGACAACAATCTACCTGATACGACAGGCTGGAGATAAGTGGAAAGGTTGATGCCTTTGGAACAAGGAACATCCCAGGAGAAGCAGCTAGTTTTTCAAAAACATCAGGCTGTAGTAAAGAAGATGGAAAAGGAGCAGGGTGAGATTGCCAAGTGCTCCTTGTGAGCAATGTTTGTCAGGATGACCAAGAGCCTTGTCAAATAACGAAGACTCGAGGTGTGAAGTGGGCTTTTAGCAGCTCTGGAGGGAGAAAATCACTTTCAAAGAGAAGAAAAGAGGCTACTTCAGGCAGTAGCAAAAGATGATCTTATGTTTAAAGTTTCAAATTCTGTGCTGTAGAAGATTAGGAAGAAATTATTAAGGTTTTTTTTTGCTGTTAATTAGCAGCAATAAGGTGAAAAAGGAGAAATGCATTGATGGTTCCACTACTTTCTTTACAGACCTCATCAGGCTCAGAGAATTGGACATTTTTTTGGTGTGGGGCTGTAGGGAGCATGATTTTCAAGAAATCAAATAAGAGGTTAGGAGATAAAGATTTAATTCAGTGGTGAACCACCAACTACTGTGGCTTTGGCAAGTCCCTTTGACCCAAGACCACATACTGTTCCCACCAGAGCTCTGGGGGTTACTTTACTAAATTATTACAGATTTCCTCTGAATAATTAGTTTCCCAACGTATCCTGTCTGAATTCTTGCATAGGAATCAGTTTCCCACAGAACGTTATTCGGAAGTGGTCTAATCTTCTGCACCGTTGACTATTCTTTGATCTATTAACATTTCTAGTGCCTACCCAAAAGTGGCAAAACTGTAATGATATAATTACTTGGAAAATTAACTAATTACTTATTGTTATTAGCTAGTTATGTGTTCATAGAGACTAGGAGTTTGGGTGAATCATGGAATAATTCTCCTTAACATTAAATAAAGGCAAAAAGAAAAAGCGAAAAGATGGAGCTGTCATGGGGAGTTTATAGTTCTGATAATCCAGGTATGTATTGTACCATAAACCAATTTTTTTCATCTGCATTCTTCATTCCTGGTCAATAAGAGGCAGTTAAGAGCCACAACACTCCATAGCCAAGCCTGAAGATAATAGGAGCGATGAATGATCTCATAACTGCATCTTTTGACTTTTCCATTTACGATACAGAAGAAAATCTACAAAGAAGCATGTCAATAAAAAACAACATGTTTTTCTCCCAAAACGTGGCCTACAGTAGTTTCTTATCTTTCAGAACTGTAGATATCTAAACATGTGGCTGGGTAAGACCACTTGGCTACTGTGTGCAGCTGTAGAGCTGCCCTTCTTGGGGAAGTCCATTATGGTAAATTCATGGGAGAGCAACAAAAATGATGAATGGTTGAGGTAGTTATTTATGATCCCAGTACACAAGGAGATAAATTTCTACGTGGCACCTTGATTAAATTGTGTCTAAACCGTGTAAGTGCAGGGTGATATATATCTAAAAGGAGGAGTTGTATGGAAATGAAGAGGTGATATTGCCTTCCGTGGAGCATTTGTAAAGACAATAAATGAGTCCAGTTCTGGGCTCAGCACTGTAAGGGAAATGATGAAGAAGTGAAAGGAGGACAAAGACAAACCACTAAAGTGATTTGAGGCCAGAAATTGTGCCCTATGTTGGAAACTCTCTGTTTTACCAAAAGCGATCCTACAGTATAAGAACTCTATTCAGAAAAAAAAAAAAGGTGTAAAAAGACTAAAATGCACAGCTAGATAAATTCTAGTGAGAAACGAGGTGCAGCTGTGAAATTGAGTAACCATTGAACCAAACTTCCGATGATTGTAGTGGTATGATCGTCTCTTCAGCTCAAGCCCAGGTGCTCGCATGACATATTTATCTTAGCGTTGGCTTGGTGAAGGGTGAGCTAGATGCGATTACAGAGCCTGGGTGATTCGGAAAGTTCAGATTAACTGATCGGGTTCTCACTGTGAAGCAGTCGCTTTGTGAATGGCAGTATTTGATATGGTCCAAGAGGTGCTGGAATAGCAGGATGAAATGTTAGTTTCCTGATGCCACTCTGCACTCGTCCAAAGAGCAGGTTACTCCGTCCCATGATGGAACAAGTGTGTGGCATTTCTGCCTGGGCTTCTGTCATTCTACAGTGATTATGGAGGAAGATGTGAAGTCAGTTAACTTTAAAGGCCTAGGAATAAATTAAAGCATTGACAAAATTAAAAAAAAAAAAAAAAAAAAAAAAAAAAAAAAAAAATATTCATAGCATCATCTCTCTAGAATGAGTCATGGATGATTTGTCTTTCAAAATAGTGGGAAAAAAAGGTTGACGAAAGAACTATATAAAACTATGTATAAAGTTATATATAAACTATAGATATATAAAGTTATATATAAGCTATATATAAAATTCTGTACTATTGAGTTCTACACTGTGACCCCATCAAAACTCTAGCATTATAATCTATTTCTTAAAAGACAATGAATACAGAATAAGGAAACAATTTTCTGAATCTTTTTCATTACCTTTTATGAACACCCATTGGGTCTGACTTTTAGAAACACTTTTCCCAATCCTTCAGGTTTTCTACAGTGTGGTAAAAATAATGTGAAAAATTTCACTTAAAATCAGCCTATGCATTGCTGCAGCATCTTTCATAAACCAATTCAGCTGTCCCTTCCCCAGTCCTACAGCTGAGCTGCGGACACCCACACCTTGACGTAAAGAAAGGTGGAGATGAAGGAAGGAGGTATCAGAAACATCCTGTCAGCGTTCACGTAGTGCTTCTGTCAATGTTTCAGTGGCATTTGAGAAAAAAGAAAATGTCACCTTCGTGTCTCCCTGTCCTACCTGTCATCATCAGAGATGTTTCGGTCAGGTCCTGGTTGTTAAGGCTCTAGGATTTTCTTCCCATCTCTAGTTCAAAATTGCTTGAAATATATGACTTCTAGGCTCTCTGCAGAAGACACTTTTTGATAGATTTTCGCACGTAAGTAGAAGGAATGGGAAAGATTTGCACAGAAGGTTGGTTGCCAGTGTGCACTTGTGTTTAAGTGCTCCCCAGGATACGCGGTGATAAGAAATTCTGGTCCACTGAAGATTATAACAATTTTGTCATTGACTTCTAAGGAGGATTGCTTTTAAATCAATTTAAAATCTAATTCTAAACAGCTACATTTATTTTTCTCAACACACGGTTTGAATAATTCTACTTTATTCTCTTTAGTTTAAGTTCATGCAGCGTTTTGATTACACACAGGAGTATTGACTTCACTGGGAGGAGGGATGATGGACAACAAAAACTTACTCAGCTGTGTAACTCTTCTAGCTGGAGGGCAATTTAGAAAAACACACAGAGATAACATTAGTTGTGAGCAAACCTAGCATGGAAATTAGAAGGTTGGCAACCCCTGATGGGGTGAGCTCTGGGAAAGTCTTGTCTCCTACGTAAACATTTATTCTTGCCCTAAGCTGGTATTTTTCTCTTCCTAAAGTACTGTTCTTGTCTCCAGACACTTCTCTTCCTCCACAATGTCAGTGGCAGTGAAAGGATCTGAACTTGTTGGAGGATATCTCGATATCTTGGAAAGCCATTAAAAAATTGTGATTAAATGATAGCCGTACATTGGGTTATAAAATACACGTAATTTCAGGTCTTCTTTTGTTGCACGTGCTGGACCATCCTCAATTAAACGATTTAGAATCAGAGCCAGGTCCCTATTAATTTAAGTCCAGATTTTACAAGGCACCAGTCCCTGCTATGGGATAAATTTATTTTTTTTAATATTTTGTTACAGATTATCCTCATTACTATCTGCTACAAAAAAAAAAATCAAGCAAACTTGGAGCAAAATGACAGTTAATGTGTTTATTGTCAGGAGGAACATAATTCGACAGAGGCTTTTGGAAAAGATCCTGGCACAAACTTTGGAGCTGAGCAGGATGGTCCTGAACGTGAGATTGCTCATGAAAAACCCATAGCAGCTTGAAAGCTCATTTAGTAAACGATGAATTCTTAGATGGCAGTGAGCTAGCTCACAGGTCGGGGAATTTAAAATGAGCTTGAAAACTTTGAAAAAAACCCCTTGAATTCTCCTTCCTTCTCCCCGAGGTAGCAGGGAACACCAGCAGCACTCTGATCGCACATTTGCATTGTCAATCCAGGGCAAATTTTCTAATTCACCCTCTTCACTGGATAACTTTGGCTGCTAACAGTTTTTATGAAATTGGATAACTCACCCACTATTTTTTTAAAGCTCTTTTATGCATCAGTATGGCTCCAGAGCAGTCAAGACCCATGGAAGGACAGGGAATTGTCCCCTTGGAGATGGGACACTGGAGTTTGTACCTTAATTTGGTTTCCCTGGGGTAAAGTAAAATGTGGACCAGGACATACTGATGCTCACTCTCAGAGGAATAAAACTATAAAATAAAAAATAAAAACCCCACTAAAATATATTGCTGGGAGCGTGCTCTGGTTTCCTTCTGCTGGCACAGGAGGGGAAGATGCTGCTCAGCAACAGCCAACCTGCCAAAACCGTTGAGGGATGTCTTTGTCCTTTCTAATCAGGGTTTCCACTACATTTCTCACTTAGGAAACTAATAGACAGATAACACGTTTCTGTGGGCACATTTTATGGCCGCAGAGAAGCACACACTAAATTTTTAAAAGCAGAGTGGTTCTAAAGTCTACCAAAAAAAAGGCACATGAAGTTCTGCTGGAAACCCCTCCAGTTCTCATCAGATGAATCTCCCACAGCTGTTCAACTGGGTGCTCAGCAATTAACTTTGTTCATTATGAATTGTTCCATTCAGCTGTGAGTCTTGCCACATCTGGGGGGGAGTGACTCCTTTTGATAAGGTTTCCCCCCCCCCCCCCAAAAAAAAAGTCTATGGTTACACAGAGAGGTTCTGGAGCACTTTTTACCTGTATGTTATAGGTTGGGTTATGTGTACCTGGAGTATTTTTTTTTCCTCTTCTTTTTAGAGTGATGAAGTGAGTCTTTATCCACCTTTACACAGAGCTGAGCACTATGCATTTCCCTCTTCTCCCTATTGCAGAAAACACAATAAACAGGGCTGCTGTAAGGTAGGTGCTTTCTGTACAGCTCCGTGCACAGGCTGCTCTGCTTCTCCCTCTGCAGTTACATGGCTCAGAAAAAAAAAGAAAAAAAAAATAGCGTACCTGATGGGGAATGTCACCAGCATAATCACAAACCAGCACCGTGGAGATGCTGATGAGCATCACATAGTTGGGACTGTTCTGCTGCTCAAGCATCCAAAAATTCAGGTTTAGAGATGTGAGGAACTGTGGTGTAAAGAATGACTTTCAGCAAGTTGTAACTGCCAGAGGAGAGGTGCTTAGAAGGAAATTGCTGTCTCAGCCTGTGCTTGATGGCACCAGCTTGGTGACAGGGAAGGGATGCTGCACACCAGACTGCTCTGTAGGAACAGCGTCGTATTTTTGCAAGAGAAAGAGCAGAATGTGTTATTGTAAAATCTCAGCTTCAACTGAGTTCTTTTTAGGCTCAAATTAGAGAAGATTTATAGGGGGAAAAAAACCCCTCCCAATTTTACTGCAAGAGGTGAAAGTAATAAAATTAGTGTGGTGTCACATTTTTCACAGCCAACACTAACTTTTAGCAAACAGACAGATTATTGACACAATGCGGAGATTTAGTGATTGATAGTCTGTTTCCATCATGGATCTGTCTAAAATTAAATTTTGATTTGATTTTTAAACCAGCTTAGGAAAAACAAACGTTGATTTTGTAAACAGAAGAGGAAAGGAATAAAATCACAGTCTAGTTGGCTCAGGCTTTCCTGCTGCTGCCTTGGTAACGGTATGACCAGAGTGAAGATGTTTTCCGACTTTTCTTTCTGTCTGTTCCTGTCCTGATTGCAGCTGGGACAGAATTCGTCTTCTGCACAGTAGCTGGTGTGAGGCTGGTTTGGATTTGTGCTGAGGAGAAGACTGTGAATCTGCTGCCATGAAAGTCCTCCTCTGCCGCAAGAGGAAGTGTAGGAAGGTGTTTGGAACAACTTTCAGAAGGAAGCTGAGTTTTATTGAGCTCAAGGTTGGGAATTAAATCTTAGATTTAAAAAGAAAAGTTATCAGCTGAGGAGTGAAGCTGACATACAGGTATGAAGCACAGAGGTGTATGGAAAGGATATTTTATTTTAGAAATACAATTTTTTTTACATTTCCCAACACTTTTCAATTTCTTGTTTGGAAGGATTGCGGATAAATTTTGTTGGATAGACCCATTTGGACTTGGTCTGGAATTCAGACTGAACCTTGCTGAAAAACAAAAAAAAGATGTTTCTTGTGAACAGAAAATTTAAGCTTTCAGTAAGTTAACCCAACACCTGCCAAGTGGTTCAGCACCTTGCATCGCTGTGATGGGAGAGCCCACAGCCTGTAACCTCAAACCATCGCACCCAGTGTGAACTGGGCTGCTTGCAGCGGTCCAGAAGGGATTCATCACACACATCCTCTGCTGCACCGTTCATGCCACAGCTCTCGTTCTAATTCAGAACCGGTGAACCAGCCTACTGCCTTTTATACTGTGATGCTGCAGAACAACGGCTGCACTGCCACTGCTTTCCACCACTGCTGACTTAATTGATGTTAAATATAGCAAAACTGTTTGGCGCATAACTCATCATTTCCTTGGCCAGTGTAGCCCTAATGGAGTGCTGCTTTGACTGATGCTCAGGCTTCCATCCATGAGGAAGCCTGCCAGCGCTCCATCTTTCACTGCAGACAAGTTGCTGAGCAACAAAACAAAAAAACCCAACCAAACAAAAAAAAAAAGTCTTTAAATAATAGTTGCTATATTTAAAACCAGTGTTTGGGAGTTCAATGCAGAACAAAACTTCTGTGTTGTCATGGGCTCTGCCAGATGAAATAATGGCCTCATGGAAAATGTCCATACTAAATCTAATAAAAGCACTCAGGCAGAATTTCAGGCATTCTGATTCCCAAACAATTGCAGAAAAGTTTCTGCCACTCCCTGTAGGTGATGAAACACCAGCACTGCTTTGTCTCTTTTTTTTTCTTCTGAAGTTTTCTTGTTTCTGTGTGTTCCCAAAGCTGTGAACATGTTCAGCACTGGAAGATAATCAGGCTTTACCCCAAGCCCCCAGGGGGTGCAATGTGCTAGGCTTCTCAGATTCTGCATCAGAAGATCCAAGAGGTTGTAGCCCCCCCTAAAAGGATGCAGCCCCTCTTTTCACGGAGGCTTAGACTGCCATCATAGGAGCTGGGGGAAAACAAGAATGTTGAAATTCCAATTCACTTTTTTTTTTTTTTTTTTTTCCAGATAGCTATACGCCACTCCTGGGTGGAATTCAGCACATCCAAGGTATTGATGTAGATCTACGGAGGGTGGGAACGTGCCTTGAGCCTCCCTCTCTCATGCTGAAGCATCACATAGTAGGAGGCCACTCCAGCAAGGGATAACAAAAGAACTATAACTTAGTGCCTAAAAGTTAAAAAAACTAGAAAAAGTATCCCTGGCACCCGGAGACTGAATTTTTTCCTGCATACGGGGCTGGCTTTTGAGCTGAGATAAAGGTGATGCTACTCCAGAGCAACCCAGATCTGCTTTGCACCTCTGTTGAGGACTCCCGGCTTTCCTGGCAAGTCCTGCATGAAGCTTCGTTGCCTACCCCAGGATTTGGTTTCTACCCAAGGGGCCAAGCATTCCAAAGTTATTAAAAAGATTTGTTACTGCTGGTTTTGCAATGGAGGTACCGGGTGAAGGGATGGTTCTCTGCAGGAAACTTCTCGCTTCTCCTCGTACCCCGCTGCACTACGCACACGTGTAGTAAACAGCGATGACGACAAGGATGGTTAAAAGGGAGAATTATCCTTGCAGGACTTTAATATTGCATGAAAACTCTCACTTCTCTGCTGTATTTTGCAGTAGACTCTTACACATTCCCTTGTATTATTCTGATCATTATTCTTGACTGTTATGCTGAGTTGTTTAAGATTTAGCTGATTTGCCTTAATATTATTTAGGCAGATTATTCAATTTCATCATCTTAAAAAAATAATGCAAAGTATTAATCCTAAAATTGAGACTAAATTCATATGATTACAGCAAAAACAGCTAAAAAATATAATCTGTTTTTCTGGTGCTTGTACTCATGTATGAATTTGAGACAAAAAGAGACTTCCTTAAAAAGAAAGCTGGCTTTAAGGAGACTTCTTTAAAAAGCTTACACAGTGCTAGATTTTTGATATTTAGCCTTGATATTAACTAGAATTCAAATGGCCATGAATTCACATGTTCTTCAAGACAAGGAATCAATGCTCTTTTCCACTAAGGAGAGAAACCAATATGCTTAATGGGAATTAGCTCAAGGATTAAAACAAAGTGGCCTCAAGTTCCTCCAAGGGAGGTTTAGGCTGGATATTAGAAAAAATGTTTTCACTGCAAGAGTGATCAGGCATTGGAACAGGCTGCCCAGGGAAGTGGTGGAGTCACCATCCCTGGAAGTGTTCGAGATACGTGGTGCTTAGGGACACGGTTTAGTGAGTTAGGTGGTGTTGGGTTGACGGTTGGACTTTATGATCCTTGAGGTCTTTTCCAACCTTCATGATTCTATGATCCTATGATTTGAGCCTAGTGACTGTGGAGTTGGTGGAATTTTGGATTCTGTGCAGAATTTATCCCCTCTCCCAGATCAGATGAGCACCATTGCCAGCTGGGCAAATGAAAAATGAAAAGCAGCAAGTCTGCCACCAACATCTAACTTCATGTCCTCTGCTGCTGATACATCTTCCTAGAGAAAGTCCTAGAGAAATTCATAGACTCCGCCTTCACACGGAATCAAATATAAGGGTAAGAGGTTTTTACAGGAGCAAGGTTTTATCTTGCATGTGTAACAGCTGATCCAAAGCCAGATAAATGCAAAGGAAAGTCGTTAAATTTGAACTACAGCCCCATGAATGCCGTTCTTACGCAGACCTGTATTTTTTCCGGTTTCTCAATGAAATTAAATATATGCAATGGCGTGGTTTGATAGTCCCAATACCCTTGGTGCGCCAACCAGTGTCAACCAAACACGCCAGAAGGATGGAAGATTCAAAGACCAGAAGTTTTGTGAAAAGTCATAGTTTAGTTTTGAAAAATGGCTGTTCTGAAATTTAAAAAAGAACTGTCTCTTATAGTGGAGCTTAGAGTGAGTTTCAGCATAAATTGGTAAAGAAGCACATGGAGAATCAATGGCGTTTCTTGCAGGAGGTGTAAATATTTTGAGCTAAAAACTTTTACTAAACTAATGAGAATTTATCCAGTATAATTGCCAGATTAAGGTCACAATTGAGTCAAAAACTTCAGGAATTTACACCAAAATCGAGTTGCCAATTAGTGAGGTAATCGCACTCTTAAAGATCAAACGGTGAGATGACTACAGGAAACCTGTGATGAGCTCCTGCAAATGCTGACTGCAGTAAACTGCAGCAGTGAATACTCTTACTCAGCAACCTCGTAATCAATATATAGACTCTTTTGGGTTCCTGGAGTTAGTTGGTACAGGGTTGGCTTCCTTCCCAGGGCTTTCAGGAGCTCTGAGTTTGACTTCTGATCCTATCGCTGGCCTGACAAGTGTTATTAGCTCAGTAATTCCACCTTTTTGACTCGTTTTTCATGTGAAAACTGGAATAACAGTTACAACAATACGGATCTTCGCTATTAAGCGTTTGGATCCTAGCAATCCAAAATATTTTATTTTTATACTATTACATTATATTATACCATTATATTATTACATTTTTATATTGTTATATTATTTAAAACATTATAAAAAGATCTGTCATGACCCCACGAATAATGTCTACTACTTTAGTTGCTTAACAGAAAAAACATAGTTGGCTGAGATGCATTGAAAGTGACCCGTAGAGGTGTGGAAGCACCCACGGTCACCGTGATCAGTGCTGTAAATTTGGTGCTAATAATTCCAGAAAACAACCTGTGGTTTTGTACTGAGAGACATCAGTTTCACTGGAGGGTGCTCCTCTTCAGCAAGCTGTGTGCTAGAAGTTTGGGGTTATGGGCTTCATGGAAGAAATGAGCAGGTATGAATTTAGTAAAGGTTGAAACAAAATTCTCAAGAACCACTTCCATGCACATGATGTGCTTCTGAAAGAGTTTTTGCTGCCTTACTATTATACTTTGTGTTCTGCCCTTGGCAACTTTTCCGACACTTGCTGGAAGCTCAGTATTGGTTTTTCGGAAGCTGTCTCCCTGTGTTTGATTTAGATAGAGCTGCACCTCATTGTTCATCCCTGGTGCAACCTCACTTGTTAAAGTTCACAAGATAGCTGCCATTTGGTAGGAGCTGTGCTCTTCATCATGCTCCTGAATGTGCCCATCGGGCTTATGATAGAAAGAAAAAAAATTACTTAAATGACCTAAATTGCAGGACCAAGGGCCAGGAAATTAAGCAAGCTGTTCTGTTGATTAATGGGAAACAAAAGGATACTTGTCACAATCAGCCAGGGCAGCTGATGGGCAGAATGGGGATGGTTCAGCAAGCTGTGTTATCAAAGATTTGATATACACTTTATCATGGTTAGTTGTACAGTCTATGGGTAAAAGAGAAACACCCCTTGTGAGATGGATACTACAGCAAAACAAAGAAAATAGTATTTTTAGTATTTTTTAACATAATTTCTAGGTGCGACAGCAATCACAAGAGATGCTTAAAGCTCCTGTAGTAGGTTTAAAATCCTGAAGTGCTTCTAATGAAGTAGGCGTGGACTGTCAAGCCAAGAGCAAGGGTCTATGCTGAAGCCACTAAAGGCAGGTTTGTAATTTCCCTGTGTCTGCACATTTCTCTCTCCAAAACCAATGTCAACCAATGTGGCACGCTTATATTCACCTTTCTAACAGCTACATATATTCTACCAGCCATGCATGTTTTCTTCTTATTTATTTACTGCAAATCTCCTTTTGAAAACATCAATATTTGTTGCAAAGAATTATGTTCTTATTTTTCATACTAAATGCGCTGCTGTGGATTTTCCACGTCTGGAAAGAAGCAGTGGGAAACAGGTGAAGGTGAGAAGAGCAAAGATAAGTTAGAGCATCATCTTCTTTGAGCTCTGGCCTTCCCATTTTTCTATTTTCTTATTTTTCCACCAAATTCAGAAATTGGGGGCGGAACTTTTTCAAGTCTGTTAACTGTAGCTCTGCTTCCGCGGGTGAAATGAAACACTTTCAAGGCAGTAAAAACCAACTACCAAACACAAAGAATTAAATTGATTACTAAGACTTTAATCTATGGTTTTTACAACAGCAGACACTTCCAGTAATATAACTCGGGCTGTACTGTGGTTGGAGGAAAGCTGTTGTAGATTAATGCTGAGCAAGGCGCTCTCCACATCACTGCCTCCCGAAGGAGAAGAAAATTAGAATCTCTGCAAATTTTGCTAAGCTGGAAGCCAAGACAGTAGGCGAAAAATGATGGAAAAGCTCAGAGTTTAGGCAGCAAGATCTAATTAACTGAAAGCCTCGTCTCTCAAGTACTTGTGGTTCTTCAGGATGAGTCAAGGGCACTGCTGCTGATGAGTGTCAATGGGAGCACTTGTGACAAAAAAAGTACATCAAGAGGTGGCAGTGCCAAGTGTCTCTCCCAAGGAAGAGGATTTTTAGGCTGGTGTTCTGCTAAGGAAATATGTGTGCCAGAAGTTCTCTAAAGGGATAAAAAGGATGAACTCGTGGAAAGCCTCCAATAAGGAAATTTCCGGTTCTGAAGAAGAATACGTAACTATCATAACAGCACAATCAAGGCAGATCTTTCCTTCTTGAAGGGTCTTGAATGAAAATGGTGGTTTGGCCCTTTAGAGTTTATTTTTCAGAGGGGTTGCAACAGTACCTCAGACTTTGAGATAACTTGAGAAAAAAACCACAACAACTTTGTAGATAAAGGAAAAGATTTTATATGTCAGATAGCAAACGGAAATTATATTCAGAGATCCAATATCACTCTGCAGTACCCAAGGCTGCACAGTAATGCTGTGAAAGACAGATCTTGGCATCACAGAGGTGTAGTAAACCTCTGCACAGACCAGAATCTTGCCACCCTTGGGAAACAGGAGTCAGCCACCACCCAGCAAGGGCTTCGTTTTGAACTAAGGACATGGAGCTGGAGGGAAGATTAGGAAATAGGGGCTACAGGGGCACTGTTAGGCAATTAGTGTTCTTGTCATACTCCCATCACCCCTCTCTTAGCATTAAATTATGCTACTAAAGTTGCTGGAAATGTCCACAGTTTGGAGCAAATCTTGGATAAAAATACTGCTTATTTTTAATGTTATACAATACTTTGCGTCTATTATTACACTAAACTCTTCAAATTTCACATGAAAAGAGCAATCAAGCTGTTGTGACTAAGGAGAAGAGAAATGAATATGCCTACAAGATTGTCCACACAAAAGTACATCTGATTCCTACCTGATCCCTACCCACTCTCTTCTTGGTGCTAGGAAACATAAAATAATATGGATGTAGTGTTTTTTAATTTGTACATGTAACTCTCATACTTCTATACCTTGATGTTATAGGCTTTTCCATTCTTGAATTTTTTATCAATAAGAACAAATGCTGAGGTGGGTGTACATGGGGCCATTGTGAGATATACTAATTAGTAAAACAACCTGCACATCTTTTGAATCAAAGGTTGTTTTTTTTTTT
>VZTO01002475.1:0-10328 GCA_013400615.1 Syrrhaptes paradoxus
TTCTTTTTCATCAGAGTTGTTGGAAGAACATCTAAATTTTTTGTGAGACCACTTCTACAGTAATTTCATACTATTTTTTCACAATCACTGATGTTCTGTTTCACTTACAATGTTTTTTCACCTGATTCTTAGGGACACAGAGGGAAGAATGATGCAAAAAGACCAATGTAGTTGTGTACCCCAACAGTGTATGAGGCAGAAAGCACAAATATAGAAAATGTCTGTATCTTTAAGCTTGACTGAATGGAAACTGTCACCCAAACTATTCTAATGCATTGTTTCAATGCCAGGTGTAGGAAGTAGAAATAAGCAGTCTTTGATCTGATAAATTTCTGACTTTGGGATCTAGTTTTCAGCTACAGTAATTTCTTCTTGGCTTTTAACAGATGCCAAGGAATGTTACTAAGGATTTTCATCTTTTTTATTTCTTACATTTTGTTAGCTGTTGAGAACCACTGAGATCCTGTATCCTGGATGTGGGGAACACAGTAGGTTTTTGGAGGTGTTTCCTTCTTTTTTTTCAGTTTAATTTATTTATTTTACTGAAGAAGTTAGACACATGCATGAGAAGCATGTATCTATATCTGAAACCAAATTAACATAGAGCTTCTAATTACCTCTGTAATCCTTCTGAAGGGCTGTAGGATTCAAGCAGCCTATGAAGGCTTTGAGATACTGGGAGAGAAGACCTGACAAACCCCCCCTTTGACTGAGGGAATGGAATGACAGTGGCACTGGTTGTTTCAGTTCATCTGCAGAAGACTATTTTTAGAAATGGTTATCTATAATTGTCACAAGTTTTCAAAACTATCACTGCTGTGGGCTATGTTATGCATATCTTTGTTGGTAGGCAACATTTGAAGGTGCATATTGGAGAAGTAGACCAGATATTTTTATAAGTGAACTTTTGTCTATTATTTTGCTTTCTGAATAAAGGGAATATGTAGCCTTTCATAGATTAATTTTCATTTTATGTAAGCTAGGCCTGGAAAACAGCAGAAAGTCATTAAGCATATTGTTCTCCAAGGTATAACAATGCATTTATTCTTTCTGTCTGCTGTGACACAGTTGTTCCGAGCCCCGGAGATGGAAGTTTAAGCTGGTTTTTTGTCTTTGCTTATTAGCACATAACAAATCTCTGTAGCTACAGTGATGCTGCTTCTGAATCATGCACCATCCCATCATCTTCTTGTGTTGTGTCACTGTATACCTCCTGGGTTATAAGCAGTGTTGCACATACAGTGGTGATCTAGGCACAGCACCCGTNTCTAAATATTTTATCAATTAATTTTTTTTTCTTTTGCTACAAAGCAAACAAAAATAGTCTGTCAGTTGAGCTCATTCTTGGTTTAGTTACTTGAGTCAAGAAAAAATGTCTCCAATTTGTTTTTTGATTAAACTGTTAATTGTTAAATGTTAATTGTGTTTTTTTACTTTTTCTCCCCTGTTGTGTGTTTTCATCACATCAAATATGCTTTTCAGGTTTGGCTATTGAGATAAATGTTGAGTACTTAAAAACATACAAGAAAACAGAGTTGTGGTAGTGTGGGGGAAATAAATACAGTTTGGCTTCTAAAGAAGTTACAGATTGAATTTTATCCTTTTATATACCATAAGATCTCCTTCAGAAATGGGTATCAAACAGATAATGCTGTAATTCTGTAGTTTGAATGTAGCCATCATCTAAACTTCAAACCTTTTATAGGACTTATCTACCTGTTGTATGTGCTGTTCCAACTAGACAAATTGACTTAGGTATTATTGTATCCTCAGATGGAAGCTACTGCACCTTCAGTGAGAAATACTGAAACTACAAGGCAGTACATGACTGAGCACCTTCTTCCAAAATCATGTAGAACAGGTTCACTTCAACCACCTTGGGAAAAATAAGCTGAACTGACAGTGATATCTTGAGTCCCTCTACCATGACAAGAAGTATTTGTCACATTATATGCAGTATAAGTAGCTTTATCTTTTACAAGATGTGAACTCTTGATTGAATTCAACTGGGATGCACAAATACAGCAGACTTAATCTGGAGAACATCATTATTTTAGTTTCTGGATTTGGCACATTTTCAAGAAAATACACAGTGTGTAAAGTACATAAGATAGCACATGGTGGGGTAAAGTGTAAAAATGATGCATTTTTTTGGAACCGCCTGCCCAACATATTCAAGACTTTAAAGTTTTATTATGTGGGCCATCCCATGCTCCTTCCAGGTACACAAATTTGGTGGATTTAGGTCTGTTTCAACACTTTCATATCTAATTTGGAGTCTTAGCATTCCTTTGTTAGGTCCTGCAGCTATGCTGTGCTCAGCTACCTTCCCACCGTTTCTTCTTTTGCTTCCCCCTCTTCTCATTATCACCCTTGGGAATTGGAAAGTCTTCCAGCTTTCAAGGACCTGCGGAAGACAAAGTGTAGTGGTTTAGTGTGCTGCCACCCAGCCTTCACAAAATCTTCATGCAATACATCTTCTATTTTAGGAGATACCAGTTCTTCCTGGAATAAGAAGGGTGGGGTTTTTCCAGAACAGCTGCAGGTAGAGGCATTCTCTGAATGAACTGGGACACCCACACTGGGATAACTACTCTGAAATTAAAGGGGATATGAGCTAAGGTTTTCTGTCTGCTGTGTAGAAATGGGGTCTGAAAAGTCATTAGAGGTAAGGAGTTTCAGAGCAAAAAGAAAAAGGAAAACCAGCTTTAAATCCATAACTTAAATGTCTGGCAACTGACTTAAATTCAGCTGTGCTGCTAGGGAGGCACATATGAAATTATACCCAGTATGCCTGGGCCAAAAACCCAACATAGTGTATGATCTATGTATATATACCAATACACAGGTATGTATGCACATAGAAAATGGAGCTAACAATATGCATTAGTGGTTTTTAAAGCGATAGTCATGTGTACCAGATGCTGTGCTCTACGAAAAAAGTCAGTGCTGCTGCAGTGCATTACTCCAAGTGGAAAACATCTTACTGTGGCTACAAATAAAAACTAGTGGGCCTGATATAGCACAAATATTGGGAGACAAAGTGCTGTTGTCTCCTCCAGAGTTCCCAATCTTTCCCATAGTGGCTTGAGAAGGGCCATGCCAGAACTTCTGCTCTTCCAGTCATGGTGTGACTTCTCAGCTTCAGCTCTTTCTCACGGAGTCAGTAGATGGCACTTTTCAGCCACTTTACTTGGCTGCTTCTCAGTGCAGAAATGATGTTAGGAAAAAAAACACGTTGCTTATAGAAAACAATTGCTCATATACCTGTGAAAATATGTGACAAATGGGTTTTAGAAGAAAATTCTTCTGTACTTGACTTTCAAATTGGCACCATCATGGGAGACTGAGGACTGGAGAGAAGGAAAAAGCTTTGTTTCAAGTTTTTTTCCTTGCAAGAAATATTTCTACACAAACGAAAGAGGTGAAGTCCTCCAAAACATGAATAAAATAACCAGTTAATCTGCTTTAATTAAACAAATTGTATCATTATTTAAATCTCACCAGTTTTATTCCTTTTTGGTATGACAGCAATTCCATACAGGAAACCTGCTGTTTGTTTGCTACTAATGCTCTCACCTGGAAAATCACTTCAAAATATGGGATAGCAGAGCAAGTATTTATGCAATGTAAAGAATAATACTGACATGTTATTACCTATTTTAAACCTGTTTAGTGCTAAGTATTTTCTCAGGAAAAAGGAAAAGAAAGGTACATTTTGTTCCTAGTTCTAATTACCAGTGTGTGGAGATGTTGAGTCTATGACAATCTCCTGGGAAAGGAAAGGGGGGAGGGGGAGTTAAATGTCAGATTTTATTTTTAGGAAGTCAGGAATACCATGTTTTCAGATTAGTGCATTTATTGAAAGTGAGTAGCTTGGACCTAAATATGTTCTATTGGGGGGGATATTAAATACTTGTTAAAAATATGCTCCTTGTGAAAGTAATTGTAAGTAGCATTGGTTTCTAAGACCTTGCTGTCATATGGAAAGAAATATTCTCTATTACATGCAGGTTAATTAAATCATTCCCTAAATACTATGCTGTCGAGTACTGATTGTTCCCATATAGCCCTTTAGAAACATTCTCTGAACTGCAATATTTTGTAAAGGTGACTCCAAGGTGAAGTAAAACAGACTTAATGTTCAGTCAATTTCTTCCAGGCTCATCCTGCTTCCACAGGATATCTTCATATAGGATATCCGGCATTGTATTGGAAAACTAACTTTGTAGTTCGGTGAGTGATGGTGTTTCATCTCAGAGAGTAGGGATTTCCTGAATGGAACTTGCAAAACTATTGAGAGAAGTACCACTCCATCCTTCCCTGCACAGTCAAGTTGTTATCACTGAAACCCTTCTGCTGTGACTTCCCTAGGACTCAAGAACCGGCAGCTAAATATGGCTCCTGTCCTGTTGCCTTAGGGTCACCTAGGACTGTCTCTCACTCTTGGAAACCATTAACATTGCTTCAAGAGGGAAAAAAACCTCTATCCAAATGTGTGCTAGGCTAGGCAATGCTTCACAGATTTTACTGGAGTATAAGTAAGGGTAAGATAACTGTGGTGACTTCAGCCTGATGCCGCCAAGCCTAGGCTAGGTTTAGCCAGCCATGTTGGGTACTCATATGAATTCTGTACCAGTATTTACCTGATAGTGAGTATTATGTAGACTGAGACCTCATATCACTAAGATATTGTGAAATAAACCCCTAGACGTAACACAGTAAATCATTTGCATCGATACATGAATACTCAGGATCACTCAGTTTCAAGTCACCATTGATATTTGACTCAGTTCAGTATTTTTTAACAAACAGCATTTTTCAGTGATTTGATTTGATTAGGTTTTTCTCCAGTATCAAAAGTTGAGATAGATGACTAATGTTTTATAAATATTGTGACATAAAATCTTGCATTCTTCACAGACAAAACAAAGCATCTCTGAACTGCTTCTGGTCCTGAAGGGAGACATGAACACTTTCCAGAGATTAATCTAGGAATAAAAAATTGTTATTCTGATGGGATTCAAAATCACAGAGGAGGACTGTTGCTTCTATGGTACATCTTAACTTCCCCAACCCGTCTGCCCACAAGCACTTCAAGGTTCCACTGAAGATCATTATTTTTCTCTCTTTCTCCTTCTCTCTCTGATCTCTTCTTGAACTCCCCTGTTTTCTACAGACACCTGCATCTTCTATTTCAGATTGTCTAGCTCTTTCACATAACCTAGTTAAACTCAGTGAAGTGTTTTGTGTTTTTTTTTTTAATCTATGGTAAACTGAAGATTGCAGTTTTGCCCAAGGTGTACCTGTTTGATTGGTTGGTTTTTTTCTCCCAGTTACATCAGTTGGCTAAAACAAAGATATCTCCCTTCAAATCATGCTTTGCTAATGTACTCACAACAATCTGCTGTCTTCTAGTGGAATAACAGAGGTACTAATGTAAGTGATAGCATTATTCTTAGCATGCCAGTCTCTGTTAACACTATACCTTTTATTCTTGAGGGCTTACTTTGAGTTATCACAAGTTATTTAAAGAGCATTAAGAACAAACTTTCTCAAGAAATGCTGTTTCCATGCATTGTTTCTGTTAGAACTGTAAAACTATGTGACTTCATGTTGATTAAATGGCAGATCTTTTGGTTCTGTAGATGTGGCCAAACCTAATATATCACAGAGATAGTCATTATCTGCCCCTAACTGGGACACATGATTAAACTGGGTCTGAGTTCATTTCTCTGTGTAAGTTTTACCTGCCTAGAATCAGATGTCGCCAGCATCCCCCTAGAGAAAATCTAGGTTAAGATCAGTTTTCTCAAAGCTGAATGTTGGTATGGATCTCAGGTTTTGTGGGATTTTGACCCGTTCTTATGAACAATAATTATAAAATAGGATATGTCTGTATTCTTTTCTGCAAATCAAGCTATATCATTCTTCCTGCTGCAAGAAGACTACAGGGCAGCAGACTGGAGATTGCTGTACTCCTGAAGTCTTTTGCACTTTGATATGAGAGGTACTAATGTTTGTCAGCATAGGTTTCCCTGTCAGTGCTAGCACCCAGCTGCACCATGCTGCTGCCCACCCAGCCCCTCCTGAGCCCACTGCAAAGCTACAGTAAATCATATCTCTGCAACAAGCATCATGCAAATTTATAGCATTGTATGATTGTTTTGTATTTACCATAATCTTCTCCTCTCTTCATAGCTGAGAAAGTGTCTTGGGTTAATTCCTTGTGTCTTCACAGCAGATAAGAGCAACTCATCATTCTTAAAGCGGATGAACATCTTATTGGCGCATTCCCAGAGAGGGAGGAGGGAAAAGCGAGATGAGTAAATGTATAAGTACAAAGTGGCCCAACGAACAGGTTATCATGGTCACCCTTTACCAAAGTTCACTGTAGCCAAAACAGGGTGTGTAATAAACTTTTATGGGAATTTTGTTTGTTCTTCTGCTCTTACCATGCTCCTACATCTGCAGCATACATGGGCGTAAGCCATGGACTTTGGAACAAAGAATGAACCTCCCTTACTGCACACACTTTTTGTATGCCATGAGCCGCGCTTCGAAGTGGTGGACTCAGATATTTTCAAACTCATATGATTAAAAGGTGCATGTGCCAAAAAAGTTTATCTCCTTTTTTTCCATTACTAAAATCCATCACCAATGAGCTAGTGAATATATTTGAGCAAAGTCTCTCATGCTTTATGTAGGGGCATTTTAAATGAAATTTTCTTTTGGAATTATTTCTAGTCATCTGTAATTACTTGCCAATAGGAAGACTAAATACAGAAATTATGCTCTTCTGATCCACTGTACAGTCCTTTCTTCCTTCCTTCCTCCCTTTCTTCCTCCTTATGATCTTTATTTTTCAGCATCAGAAACCTGGCAATGAGCTGTAGCTTCTTCTGAATTTTTAATACATGTGACAAAAAATACTAATGGGATTGGAGCTCTGGACATACAGCATTCACCATTGCTTATATCTGTCTGGTATCTCAACACACAAAGATACATAAAGTATGGTAAGAAGCTGTTCAATACCTTCCAGACTGCAGTATTGAAGAATGTGTCTGCAGGAATATATCTGAAGCATGGTAGGCAATCTGGATTTTAATCTTCCAAGGCATGAACATGCTTCCAGGTGAGGATTAGTGTTCAAAGTGGCAACATTAATTTTCACTGGACACAAGGCATGGGAGTGGTTGACAACTTCTTCAGAGACTTCAGGTCTTGCACTAATATTCTACTTCTCCCAGTGAAACTATGTATTGATTGAACTGATTTAAACTGAACTTTAGTGACTCTTTGCAATGTTGCAATTATCCAGGCAGTTAATTTCATGGGACACTGCTGAGAATAATGTATGTTAAGTAATGTGTAAGAGTTGTGCTGTTAAAATGAATGTCTACAGCACTCTGCCATGAGGGGATCACTCTAGACATATTGTGTCCAGAAGGCAAGGAGTAAGGTACTATTAAATAGTATATATTAAGCTCCAGAGACTAGTGCACAATTACCATCATTGCTAAGAGAGCATTTGGTATGCTCTTACTAGGGGGGAAAAAAAAAAAGTGCTGGACTTTTTGCACTACAGAAAATGGTCTGAGTATATATTTGGTGTCCAGCACTCATAAGGTTTGCCTGGGCAATGCTGTCTGCATTCACCATGAGGCACACCAGAGAACATGGGAACAAAGCATGACATCAGCTAGCCTAGCTCTGCTGCTAGGGCAGCCAACCAGTTACAAGCCCTTTGAAATATGGATTGAAAAAACAAACCTGATGTTCCAAGTGACCTTCAGGCTGTACCCGTAAGAGTGCATATGGTTGATGGTGTGCAAGTGTTGCCTGTTAATGTTTTCTTTAAAACCTTGTTGAATAATAGTTACAGCCACCATTAAGGAGAGCTGTGCAAGTTCATTGCTGTAATTAGAAGGCCAAATGTAAGCCTTTTTGAGAGTTATCTTAAATGTTTGTTATTTAAGTGATGACTGGTTTTACTAATTACAAATAAACCAGATTAATATTCCATTAGAGAGAAAGCCGCACAGCTTAGCCAAGTGATAGAAAGATTAGAAGGTGACCTGTGCTTGCAGTAATGTGGTCAAACCAGTTATTTTCATTCTGATGAATTTATCATTTGTCTTTGGGCTTATGTTTTAATCTCGACCCTTGTTCTGGCTAACTTTTCACTCCTTATCACGTGCTCTCAAATCTCTTCCCTTTCCCTGGCTAACACTGCCATGATCATTTCTCACTGAGCCTGGAGTGTTTGCACCTGAGATTATTTTGTTCAATAAATGTATCCAAAGTAAATTCAACTCAGTGAAAAGTGGGTAGGTTAAATGGGTAGGTTAAATGATAACTTGGTGTACAGCACCTCTATAGTATACTGAAATTTGCAGCTGAATTGGACGACAAGGATACAACTGTTGGAAAGACTCTGTATTAGATTATTCTAGAAAGGACTCTCTGGGCTCAGTATTTTGAAAACACTCTTTCAATATTGTTTTACTCACTGAATCTTTTTGAGAACAAGCTTCTTGGAGATCTGTTGGAAGTCTTCTCTGATACTGAAGATCACTAAACTCAGAGCTAAAAATGCAAAGTTACTTTCTGAAATGATGGAGAAAACACGTTGTTTGTGTCTGGATGTGCTAACTTCCCTTTTGCTGAACACTAGAGAATTCATGTCCCAGGATCTGATTTCCTGCTCCCTTTGGCAGCTGGAAAGAGTGGGAAGCCTTGCCTGGACCCTGCAGTACCAGCTTCTAGAGCTTCTAGGCACTACAGAGTTCTATCTTAGGACTGTACTTTTCATAATAGCTGTAAACAGGATGGAGCCTTTTACATGATGATACATCAGAGCAGCAGATTTTAATCAGTGAAAAATGACCCGTTTCACAAAGCCACAGGTGCTTGTCCGAGAACTCACTGTGATGACTCTTATGATCTTCACAAGTTTCTTTCTATGCCTTTAATGATCCACGTAAGACCAAAAAGAAGCCTTTTTTTTTTCTTGGGGGGGGCGAGGAGGGGGGGTTGAAATTATTTGTTTTCATATTCAGACACATCCTTTTTGGTTTTGTTCTTAACTCTGCATTTCAAATATGTTCTATGGAGATTTACATCCTTCTCCCTCCCCTTCACACAGCACACACGTCCCCACCCCTGGTATTTCATGGTACTGATTTCCAACCTTTATAACCCTCTATAGACAAATGAATGAAAAGCCATTACAAACCTAGTCAGACACCAAGGCAGCTCCAGGATCCGTATCATCCTGCTGCCTTCTAGCTAATTTAGTACATTGAAAGTCCTGTTGCATTTAAGAAATTCACAGCTTGAAAAAAAACTACAGTAGTAAATTTTGCGAATGCAAGTACATACTGGTATCCCTGTTGGCCAGAGGCTGAGTCCTCTAACAGTGGGGGTGAACCTGAAGGAGTGTGACATTGGGGTATCCTTTCAGAGTTCCCTTCCCTAACCAAAGGTTTTGGAGTTGCAGATGGGCCTCAGGAGAAGGAATAAAGACTGAGCTTTGAAGAAGAGAACGAAAAAATGGTGGGATATAGCCATGTCATCTCGTATTGTTTGTAATTCATTAACACAGCTATTTTAACAGTAATGGGATCCTTGCTTAGCGCTGGTTTTGATGGAAATCCAATAGGACATAAAGCTATCAAAGTCAAGCTTCTTTAAAGATCACAGTTCACTGAGTAACTTAAAAGCATCAGTAAAACAAAGCACATGCAGGCCTCTGTTCTGGTGTTCTGCACAAGATAAACTTCAAACAGTCTCTGCAGAAATAATGGCTTATTATAACATCTATTCACATCTAGTCACAGGACAATACTGTAGCTAAGATAAAATGCAAAATGTTTTATTTGTGGAGAGGAAACTTAACAATTAGCTTTGTCAAGTCAGCTGGTTCAGAGGCTCATTAAAGGAAAGTGTGTGTCCAACAAAAGGTTCTGCTCCCACACATAGATATCGAGGACATAAAGCTGAATGCCCAGTCTGGGAAGCATGTAAATCCTGTATGGCATTGCTTTTGCTTAGGTGGGTGAAAATGCAAACTAAAAATACACAAGTTCCAGAACATCTAGTATGCAGAGCAGATGTTTGAATTCAGAACACAATATGGTACATGCAGATTGTAATTAATTGGCCAATATTTAAAGGCCCAAAGACCTCCTAGGAATGTGTGTTTTGTTGATTCACTATTAAACTGTTAGATGAAATGCAACATAGGTTAATATATGTGTTAAAGAGTGTTGTCTCTTTATGACATGTGAGAAGTCACCTGAGCAACTGGGAAGTATTCATCT
>VZTO01002477.1:0-15104 GCA_013400615.1 Syrrhaptes paradoxus
GGGGTGTAAGTTTAAAAGGAGTGAGCTGTTACACATGTGAAAATGTTGGGGGCCTTTTACAAAAGGTGGTAGGAATTGGAAGTATTACAGAGGATCAAAATACCATTAAGATAAAACTTTTGCCTTGTGCTTTATTAGAATTTATTAAGTGTTCTGAATAACTGCAAATTAAAATCCACAAAAAAAATTAAAGCATCTCTGTCTGTGTATAAACTTTCTATACATGGCTGACTGCAATATAGGAAGAATAATATATTTGGCTTGAACTCTTCTCTTTGTTCTCTTTTACAGTGGTAATCAGAACTGGTTTATTATAAATAGCAAGTTCCCAGTTTGTTTCAGTATAAATCTTAAAATGCATTTTCTTTGAAAATGCTGTGATTATATTGAAAGTACTGACCTCTGTCATATTAAAATATAATTATTCAAAAGCTATCCATTGTAATAACCAATTAGAAATAAGTATATACACACAGAGACACTTGTACAAGGAAACCTCAGAAATTTAAACATGCTTAAATGGAGAATACTGTTTTTCAAAGGCACTAGACATTTTTTCAGTAAAAGTAAAGGAGTTCAGCTAAACTGAAATGTCCAGTGACATCTTGAAACTGATTATCCCTTTGAAAGATGTGTTTATTTAGTCTATTAGGAATAGTCTTGATTTTTTTAAGATGCTTGTTCTGTTTTATCTATATTGTTATTACATATTTCTATTTATTTTTTACCTTTTCATCACTTTGAAGTCTGCATTTTTCAATCATAAATGATAGTTTTCAAAGGAAATTCTGTAAAGGAGCAGAAATTGATATGGTGACCTTTTAAAATGTTAAGATTCATTCCTTGCTTCTCTACAAATGACTAAGTTTGANTAGACACCTGTGAATGTTCTCTTAAGTGGAACTGGATGGATATTCAGTTCTTTGACTGGATAGTAGCAGCTTGCACATTAGCAGCAATAATTTAAGTCCTAAAGTTGGTTGTGAAGGCCAGGATTACCTGTAGTTATTATTCATCACGCAAATAAGTGAGGAGAGATAGATCTGGTCCTGGGATTCTGTGTACCTTTTCACTAGGAAAGAATCCAGCCAGATTTCATAGAAAAGCTTTGTTCTGTTTCTTGAGATACATGAAGTAAGTTGTGAATAAAGAGTTGGATATTATTTCCTTCACAGTAAAGGGTTTATTTTACTACTTTTTTGATTTCAATATTAGAAATTTAGTCCTCCTATCTCACAGAAGGCATGCAGGTCAGTGAAGAATTACAAAGACAATAATAAGCACCTGTTGAGAACGGGGTCAAAGAAGATCCCTATAATTGCCGTACTGTGAAAATCAAATGGCATAGATGTATGTCACTCATTTTTTCAGGCTTGTCTGTATTGCTCCGTGTTGTCTGGAAGGTGTGTGGATGTGCTGGTGTGCCCATATGAATTATACCAGGATTCTCAAGTGTTCCTTCCACAGAGCTCCAGCAGAAGAGACAGCTTTTGTGAGGAAAATACTTTACTGACCTACCCTAAAAAAATCTCGTTGGTTAGCTTAGCAAAACAAAGTTTCAAAGGAGGCACAACAGCTCTCTATAACTAGCCGGCACTAGAAGTTAATAACAGAAAGAAAAAAATATAATTTTAGCCAATGCCAGGATAAGAATCAATCACCCTGCTCATAAGTAAGCTTGACTGAAACATAAGATCTGTAACAGTCTGTCTTTAGCAGTGCTAGAGGTAAAAGAAGTCTAATTTTTTTCTACGGTGAAAATTTTGTAAGTGGTGGTATTTGTATGGAAGATGCGGTAGAAGATCCTTCTACCACAGGATTTTGGGTTTGGGGAAAAAATGCAGAAAAGTAACTAGTTTAGACAGAACTACTTCTTTTCAGATTTTATGTAGTGGTAGTATTATCTGAAAAGAACCGTGTACTCATGGCTTTAAATTACTGAAGATTCTGTGGCTGCAGTATGGTTACAGTGGTTGAAGATGCAGTCAGAATTTTGTTAATCACTATGATAAATGGTTGTTAGTAGAAATAGCGATGGAAAAATGCTGAAAAGCAATAGAGCAACAAGGGCAAGAAACCCTGTCATTTGATACATGTGATGTTACTTGTCCTTCTGTCATGACATGCAGGAAAAATTAGTGCCTGCCAGATTACAGGAAATCAATACTATGAGCAGTTACAAGGAGTTATCGTGTTAGGCTTTTTGGGAAAGCAACTTCATAATTTCTTTATAGTTGGGATCAGTCTAAACTTCTGTATATGCTGATTTGATGTAAGTTAATGTAACGGAATCCTCTGAGAAGGGTACAGATGTTTTATAAGTTGTTATGTTTATTTAGAGATGGCTATTCCATAGTCTGTAGCATTCTGAAAACAACAAATACATTTTAAAACATATGCCATCATATTGATCAGTAAATAGTCTTAGGAAGCACACTTAGTTTTGGTCATCATTTATAGACACTCTCCCTTTGTCAGTAACGATAGCACTATATGGAGACAGAATATATATTTATTGACTGATTTGTTACAGAAATCTAGACAGTATGCTGATGACCACTGTCATCTTTGCCATAAAAGAGCCTGTTAGCACCAGGAAATCTGCATTGATAGATAATAAAATGATGTAATTTAGGAGCAGAATTTGCTTTTATTACAAGTCATTCAGGAAGTACAGATGCTTATGCTGTAGTTGTAAAGAAAAACCAGTTAAAGCCCAGAAGCACTGCTGAATTGTTTAAATTCTTAATTTATTGTGGATAGATCAGTAACTGAAAGAAAAACTAGTACAATGAAGGCAGCAGTTGGAAATATGGGAAGACTCCTTGTTTCCACAAGAATATAAAGCTGTTTTTCATCTAGACCAGGTCTCTTGGCAGAAATAGGTAGGTGGTAAGAGTGAGGCAATGATTCAGGTATTTGCAGTAATATGATATGTAGTTCTAACCACACAATCACTACGTGGAATACAGAGGCAGTGGTGCAGGAGAGAAAATTCGGGCAATGATGCAAAAAAGTTAGGATGTTTATAATTCCCATTTCAAAATTAATTTTCTAGAAGCAGAAAATTTCCAGAGAGGATGGGCAAGGAATAGAAAATCTTGTATGACAGGAGAACACGCTAGTTTACTTGCACACTTCAGGTGAGAACAAAGACAAGTGGCAGATCATATGAAAGAGTTTTATGAAGTAGTGAGTGACATCTCAAAAGCTTGCATCTTTCCTGGGACAAGAACCAGGAAATATTCGCTGAGATTAGTCAGTGTCAGATTCAGAAAACACAAAAGGATGCCAGCTAGGTGGTTAGGCTATGGAACAATTTGCTGCAGGGAGTTGTATCTAAAAGGTAGAGTGGTTCAAAAACTGTACAAAAATTAAATAAAAGTACATTGAAATATATCAAATGCAAAGGCAATACCTTTAACTAAAGACCTTGAGATGTAATAGTTTAAGAATTAGGGAGAAATTTATGTGGTGCTTTCTTCACACTGCCACCTTCTGCTCTTCATCATTTACTGTTAGCTGATCTCAGAGACAGTGTTGGCCTCCATGTCCCACTCCATTTGTTCTTAGGAAAGCTACAAAGTGCAAAAAGCTGAAACACACCCAACTTGATTGAGTTGACACCAAAATTAAGACTTTGAAGATGTATATCAGCACCTCAATTTACTGAGAATTCTCTCCTACAGATTTAAGTTTTGGGTCAGTTTGGGGGTTTTTCTCTTCTGAAAAAGAACAGAAGAAGAGTAAATGGTCAGTGATGATCAACATAGGCATGGAGATGTCCTTTTCCTTTTCTGATGAAGTTGTGCCACTGGGCATAATGGAATGTAAAAAGGAACAAAATAAACAGCTGGTTAGCGTGCCTAGTTGAGAGGAGTGAGTCCTGGGTCAGTTGACCAGCTGGCAAACAGAATACCTACGGCTGTATTTTCTGGAAATACAGGAAGAAAGATAAGGTCCAGGGGATGTGGTTTAATTAGACCATAAACTTTAACTTATCTGGGAACTATCATCAATAGCTCATACAATGCAGGTCACCATTCCTTCCCTAATTGTTTCCACCCGATAAAGCCCTCCCCTGGCTTCCACAGCTGGATCGCAGCTTGTTGCTGGGACGACTCCTTTCCCTAGGAAGTTTAGAAACTGAGGATTTGCAGTGCTGGACAGCAGGTATACCTTCCCCAAGGGGTGTGCCTTTCCTTGCATTTACTTATGATTTTGTTGTGAAGTCAGGAATGTAAAAGGTGGTGACTTGTTTAGTTAGGACAAACTTCTTAATCTATTTTCGCCTTGAAAGAATGGGTAACTGTTGTGGTTCTCAGAAGAAACACATAATTCCTTCAAAGCCCTTCTGAAAAAATCACTCAGGAGCTGGGTGACTGAAGGGCTAATTTGGGCATTGGGCAAAGTGCAAGGTGGGTGGGAACTGAAGTTTTCTCCCTGGTTGTCCAGGGCCCTGGGGCCTGACCTGACCTGCATGAAGCCAGCAACCTCATCCGTTCTCCTCTCACCTTCTGCTGTGCACACGTGGTAGACAAGTTATTTGGAGTTAACAGATAGTGACAACTCTGAAGTAGTTCAGTTGTACTTATAAATTAGTTCTTCAGTCATGTGTGACTGGAGGAGATTCTGCCACACTTGGGACAATTCTACTAGCATTAAGAAATTATTTCAAAATCCATACAGGAATAAGACCATAATCACTTCAGATGCTGAAGTGGTAATTCAAAATACACTGGTTTTCAAAGCAAACAGAAAAATCCTTTTTAGGTTGTTAGAAAGATTCCTTGTTCTCTTGCCTTAGCAATAAATATTTGATTCGTATATAGAAATTTTCATCCATGTAATCTGTCTTAATTGTACAAATATAATAGTAATTAAACCTTCTTATGTAAAAAATATTGCATATTATGTTATATATCAGTAATATTTTTATGCCCTTTTCTAATTTGTATAGAAATATCAGAGAGAAAACCTTCATTTTTCAAAACCTACTCCCAAAAAGCCATGCTACTTATACCTGTTTGCACTTTTTGAAAATCAAAAACACCTCCTCTGAAATGCTGTTTAACTTCATAAAATCTGTGGGGTAGCATTTACAAAAAAAAAAGCTTAATGAAAATGCAGACTACTAAGCACATCACCCGCTGATGGTGACATCAGCCATCAAACAATTAGTTGAAAATTTGTCATGCTGGTGATTTTTTTCATTTTAAAGGTCACAATCAGTTGGATTAATATAGTACTCAAATTCTCATTTTGTGACTAAAACACGATTATTTGTATTTGAACAGTTTAAAAAAAGTGCTTCGTGACGACTACTGCAATAAAACAATACAATCTCACCATAGTAAATATTTCTACTCATTGTTTATTCCATCTATATTAAACACCTAATACACGGTTGAGGAAATGCTGGAAAAATTAGAACTTTTTTCTTTTATTTTTATAAAGTATCACCTTGTCTGTTTATTGATTTTATGAATGCTACATATCCTAGGTCTTAACAGAGGTCCTCTCCTAACTTTATAAATAATTTATTTCATAATTACTCTTAAGTGTTTGTATTAATAACTTCTATCATTCATACTGTTTTAACAATGATATCTTTTCAAACAATCCATAAGAACTTTACTTGAACAGTAGATGGCAGCAAATATTTAGAAGTTGCCTCTTTTTTTTTTCTTTTTTTTTGTCTGTAAGTATAATTCAGTGAATATTCATTAAAGTTGTGGGAGGAAGGAAAGCATTGTATTAGATTTCAGTACCTTATCTGAAGCCCAACTGTATTTCATTATCACTTTTTTCCCCTCAGTTTTACTTTTAACTTATGAAAATAATCCATTTGTAAGTAATACAATCAGATATTTGAACAAATGAGGCAAAAAAAAAAGTTTGCTTTTTTTTTCTTTTCTTGTAATTGTCAGACTTCACCATCCTCGGCAATGAAAATTTTCCATTTTCATGATTGTGAAGATGGTGGTTTGGGGGAAAATTTTACTATTGGACTGTGTTGTTACACTGTTTCAAGTTGTGTATTGAAAGATACTTGAATGTGGAAAGAAACCAAATGCTGAAATTAACCTGGGTAGCAGACTGAGTAATAATGACCTGTGGGCTGTATTAGAGGTTTTTGCTGTAGTGGACTATGAAGAACTGAATGCTTTTGTAGCTACTTCAGTGCATTATAGAGCTATACACTTTGAACAACGACACAATGGGGCTGCCCCTGACCTCCTTATGCTGTTGAAGAACAAAATATCACTTGAAAAATGTGTGAGACAAAGCTTGGGGTTACTCCATCCTATTAGTTATTGATATCAACAAGGTTTTGCCAGATTTAAGTTATTTTAGCTTAGGGCAGATTTCACTTGCATTATTATTTTTTACTAGTTATTTATGTTATTTCAAAAAGAATATCTGTATGATTATTAAGGTCTAGATGCTTAGGTCTGAACGTGCATATGAAATCACTTACAGTTGTAGGGGTTTTTTTTTAATTTTTACCAAGTCATGTGGAACATTTATATGAAATCCAAACACCAGTAAAACAAAAATAACTCAAAAATGTATTAATGGATCACAAAAATTTGGTAAGAAGCATCAACAACCAAAAAATATTTGTTCACGGGACATGCGGGAAATATTAAATTCCCCTGGTAAAATCAGGTTAACTAGAATAAGCAGTAAAATCCTTCTCATGAATGTAACCAATACAAAATAGAGCTAAAGTTATTGAGTAAAATTATGTGTGTGGTAAATAATTTGGTGATAAAACTATTGAATTAGCAAAAAGAGTCACCTAGCAAAAACCTGTTTTGATGTATCTGATTTGGCCTTGAAAAATAAGTAGATATATGTGTGTGTGTGTGTGTATATATATATGTGCATATTACCTGTTCAATTTTGTTATGTTTTGATATAACAAAAATGTAGCGGGTACCTGGATGTTTGACTTGCAAGGTACACAAGGAGAAAACTATCTGTAAAAACTGTGTATCAACAGTTATGAGGGCATGCTGAAGAAAACCCTGAAGATTGCCGACATCATTTGGTTTAAGACTTGAGCCAGAAAGTGCTTTCACTTTGGTATAAAAAATTAATCTTTTAAATGTAGAGGTTTTTTTCAAAGGTGCTTTTCTTTACATTACCCTGAGAAATTCACTAAAGAATTATGTTGTTTTGTTTGTCCTTTTTTATAACAAACTTGCTCAGTATCATCTTTTAAGTGTAAAAATCGTTAAGTGGTATAGGAAGGATCATGTGGGTCACTGTATCTATAATATTATGTCACAGAACATATCATGTTATTAGATGTTCGTAAGACGAAGATATGAAAATGGTTCAAGTTATTGTCCTAAATAATTTAAGTTGGAAACATACAGATGCTTTCTTTAATTTAGTGCTAATACTCTGAATTCTGCATGTTTTCAGCCAAGCACTTATGTTCAGTTGTAACATATACATTTAATTTTGTTTCTTTTCCTATTTCCAGATTGCTCTTGGAACAGTAACTAATGTGGAAGAAGCAGTAAAGTGGATAAGTTACACTTACCTTTATGTACGGATGAGAGCAAATCCATTAGTATATGGCATCAGTCACAAAGCTTATCAGGTATAAAATGCATTTTAAAAAAGTCTGTAACCTGTTCAGGGTCTCTAATCCTTCCCTGATGTTAGGATAAATATTTGCTATTTCTGCTTACCTGACATCAGCAATTCTTTTAAAGTTCTTAGAAAAAGGAATATATTTTCTGTAGTGGAGTATATTTAACACTAAATTAAGAGGCCCCTTCTGTTCACATAAAAATACATTTTATCTGGCTAAGATATGTTCCAAAGGACAACATTCATTTTTATCAGACAGTTACTGTAACTTAGCCTGTTGTCAGTATTTCAGTATTATAGGCTAGATATAAATGATAAAATAAAGCATTATTGAGGTGCTTGCTTTCTGCCCTCCCCCATCAGCTCTGGTTTAGTATGTTTTGTGCCATGATGTCTTATAAATTATAAAATGATATTTTTAATTGGTTTTTTTTTCTTTCTTGTGATTTGGTAGTTATAGGATTTTTTATTCATTTATTTTTTTTTAATTTAGAAGTGTTCAATGAAGTGATGTAAATCAGATTTAGAGTTACATAAGTTTTTTCCAATTTTTTTTTGTTATCTGTAATTTTTAGGAAGTTTAATAGGTTACAGATTTTCTAAATGTTGCTACTTTTTTCAATACAGTTGTTATAAGCTTTTAATGTTAACATGGTTTGGACACAGGTAATTGAGACTAAAGCAGATGAATCTCTTACAAGTATATGGTAACTGTAGTTTATTTCACATGTCCTGAATCTGCTTGGTGACTTCATAATTTGTCATGATATTGTGAGCAGCAGCAGTTGTTTCAGTCATTGCAACATGTGGAGATATATGTCAGGAAATTTTATTTTTTTTAATAGCTTTTGTGTCTGGTTGTGGAAGCTGCAGTGGAAGTAGGTAGACTATTGTTTAAGCAAGCTTCTGCAGACACCTTTAGACCTCTGGTCATCTCAAATCTGTTTTCCATAAAAAGCCTTGCAGTATATTACCATATGTTAATATAACACTATATAAGACAAATCACAAAGTAATAGATAAATGAAAAGCAAAAATTGCTTTGCTGGTGAGGAGAATGTTGTCCTATTCCTATAAATTCTTTTTAATAAGGTATTTTTAACCAGTGTTATTAACAAATTTTAGATTAAAAGAAATGGAGCTGTGGTCGTAATAACTGGTGAAAAAAGTAATAAAACACTAACAAATATTTTTTATAAGTTTAAAAAATAATGAACAAGAGTTGCTTTCCCTCCCCCTGCTTTTATGTTTTTATTAAGCTACTGAGAAAGTGTAGATTGTCAGTACTTGTCTTTTCCTGCCAGTAACCTCCTTTCTACCCCTTCTGATTTGATGTGCTAATAATAGACATTCCCATTTTTGTGTTAAGGCAGTAACAAATTATATCAATTTGAAGTGTTATCCATTCATGTAGGAGCAAACTCAATACCAATCCTCTTGTTTTCTAGATAAACCAGTTTTAAACTTCAAAGCTAATTTGTTATAGACAGTATACAGATGGTATAGTGCCAGCAGCGGGCATAACCACAGATTTGCTCACTTAGGCCTTTCTGTTCCTTCTGTTCTGATTATAGGTATCCAATTTCTATAACTGGTATCTTATTGTTTCTTAGTAATGTTGCAGCATGACAATTTCTATCTTTATTTTGGCTGACAGCCAGTGTTACTCATTCAGAATCTCTGTATCTGCATAACTATCATGAGTCACACTCAGCTGTTTGGTGGGGCTGAGAAGATGCAAACTCGTTCTCCTTTCCCTTTCCACAGGTGCTTACCACATCCAGTAATTACTTTAGGGCACAAAAGGTCCAGCCTGTCCACACAAAAGGGGTGTGTTGTACTGCACAGGGAGACCAGGACAAGCATGCACCTCCCATGCACCAACACATTCTGCACCCCACATGTTGCATCTGGGATATTCCTGTTCACCACCCCGCCCATTTCTGGGCTACGCCCAGGACTAGGGTACTCCAAGCCCGCAGCTTTGATTTCTGACTTTTCAAGTTGTTTGCCAGAAGTGCCAGTAATACCTTTTACTGAGTTGAGAAAAGAGCCAAAATTTCTGAGCAGCAAGAAAAAAAGAAAGAATGGAAAGAGAAAGTGGAGCAAATTTGAGTGTCATATTGGTGAAGTCTGTGGTATGAATTACAGGGTATGAATTTTAGGGTTCCAAAGAAAAGATGGCTGGGTTTTTTTAAGGTAACCCCTTTATCTGTTTTGTTTTGGTTCTACCCTTTGATGTTTCCACAGTTAAGCAAAGCTTTTAATCCCCATAAATTGAATGTTTATGTTTAGAGCATCTGTAGAAGTTAGAGGAGCTTGTCCTCAACATTTCTCTCAGTTAGGTAGAGAAAACAATGGGATGTAGTTTATCATGCATTCTTTGATTTCCCCTATGAATACTCCAGACGTGCTCAGTTTCTTGCTGTGGACATGCCAAGGCTCATTTTTAAGAGTATAACTTAAAACTGTTCTAGGCTGGATCTTTTACTCTGTGGGATTTCTAATTATGCAAGTTCAACAAGAAGGGTGCTAACCGTGGATTCTCTAGACTGGAATATTGTTTCACAGCCTTTTCAAATTGGTGACCTTTCCTTTAAAGTTAAAACCTTTATATTTGTAAAAAAATAATCTACTGTTACAGCTTCGGCTTTTTTATATGTAGGGCAAAATAGATTAGCAGGTAATGCGGACTGCCAAAAGAGTAGGGAAGTGTTTTGTTTTTTTAATTTTCTCCCCCTCTTCAGTTTTAAGAAATGTTAAACATCTGGCATCCTGATCGCTTTTTTTTTTTTTTTTTTTTTTTTTTGACCACCTCTCCTCTGAAATCTGACCTCTGTGCATGACTTACTATTGAGAAAAGCACTCTAGAGCTTTGTCATCTTAGCTTTTGACTTGAAACTAAGGCAAGCCATAACTAAGGAGAAACAGCTTCAGAGTAACTGGCAAAGACCGGGAATATTAGGAACTAGTCTTGCAGCTGCTTTGTGGAGATGGCTGTGTTCGTCTGCAGCTTCACTGAATACAAGATGAAGCACTGCGGCACAAAGATGAATCAGAATGCTGGCCTAGGGAAAAATACAGCAAGCCATGGCATAGCAGTTCTTAAGGCCTGTTCATTTTTGCGATCTTGGTCGTATATCTCTGTTGCAGATTTACCAAGAGGGCTGGTATGACTTATTCTGTAGGAAATCTGAACTATACAAGCCCTGAAATAAGAATGCTGCCTGTGGAGTAGAACAGAGTTTCAGTCTTTTCAAATTTGGTGACTAGTCATTGCTTGTGTAATTAGAGCCATATCACAGGGGCACATATACCAGAGGGTTAACTAGTACTATGAGTCGCTTTTCACCCGTCCCTGTCAGTCTGGGTACCCCAGGTGCGTGATGTGGAAACACACAATTATACAGCAGTGCCACTCAGATGGGAGTTTTGCCCAGCCTTGTATGTAATAATGAAATAATGTACATTATGACTTGGACAAAATGTCCAAACTCCTGAACTTTGATGTGAGCAGAAGGGGTGTGGGGCACAGCAAGGTCCTTGTGTGCTTTTAACGTGAATGTTTATATGGTACATCTATAACTCAGTAATTAGAATATCCCAGCTGACATACCCAAAGCTTTTGGGGGCGTTAGATTTTTTTTGCTAGTAAACTTCATCCATCCAATTTGAAGCTTATTCTGTTTGGGATACAATTAAAGCCGTCTTCATGTCAGATACCCAGGCAACATGTATCTTCAGGCATTTTCATAAACAGGAGATACTGTAAGATGGCATGCTTTTGTGAAGTAGTATAGTAATGATAATTTCATGAAGAATATATTATCATTAAAACTTCTTTCAAAAGCTTCAATGTAAATTTATTTCACTGTTATTCTATTGTTTCATAAGTAACATTAGTCTACATTGTATTGATAGTCTTGAAGCATTGTAAAAGAAGTATTATTCTGATTAAACTTTGTCCTATACAGACAGTTTTTGGTCAATAATGTCAATGTAACCGTTACTGGTGAGATCTCAGGAAAATCTTGGCTTAGTAACTGTACCTTCTTTTTATTTGATTTCTACCTTTATTTGACTGGCTTATCTCAGTAAAAATATTTATTTAACACTTTTTTATTCTTCTATACAAATAAATGTGTGTGCTCATGGGTAGATGGATCCAGGTCTAGAAAAGCACAGAGAACAATTGGTAATTGAAGTCGGCAGAAAACTGGACAAAGCCCGCATGATTCGCTTTGAAGAACGAACTGGCTTTTTTTCTTCAACAGATTTAGGCAGAACTGCCAGCCACTACTATATTAAATATAATACTATAGAGGTAAAATATGATTTTTCTATTTCTGGGGGTTTTTCCTTCTTTTTGAACCTATACCTAAAATAGTTGTAAGATATTACAGAATATGTAGCTGACTTGGTCAATATATTTTTAAATCATATTTACCGAAATGCGGAGAGAGGAAATAGGGAGGAAAAAGAAACTTAAGTATAAAGCAATACTGAAAAATTAGACTTGGTGTGAAGTGAGATTTGAAATTTCTATAGTCTCTGCCTTCTTTTAGGTGGATTATAAGAAGGATTTTATTATCAACAGTGCATGTAACCATTGGTACGATAGCACATATAATTACACTGTGATAACAGAAAAGTTTTTCTGCATGAAAATTCTATCAGACTGCCAACCTTAAACAACTGTTGGCACTGTAATCAGATTGTTGTAAACATGTAAGGAATATGCATGTGTACAAAACTTTGTAGTATTGGAAGCTTGATTTGATGTACACATTAATCTTAAAACCTTTCTTTTGTAGGAAATAAGTCTCTTGAATAAAAGCTGAAGACTTGGCATTAATAATCTTTAACTGTTCACTGTCACTATGTATAATTAGTCTCACAGATCTAGTCACTCAAATATGTCCAAGATGTTTTTTAAAATGGCCGTAGATTGCATCTCTCTCAATTTTGGGGTGACCAGGTTTCAAGGGACTGTTTTTCTGAAAGTGCTGATAAGTCATTCTGGAAATTGTCCCTGTTTCTATAGCATCACTGGTCTTCCAATAACTAACTTACATTTTAACCTTATATGCCTTTTTAAGTCTTGGTTAGTTTTTCTTTCTTTTGTGTTATATGTATATTTTTTTTCAGTGTTAAATCAATTTTTTTTATTTTTAATAGACTTTCAATGAATTGTTTGATGCTCATAAAACAGAAGGTGATATTCTTGCTATTGTATCAAAAGCTGAAGAATTCGAACAGATAAAGGTAAAGTTGTATCCTTCCTTACAAAGAATAGATCTTAGAACTAGACACTTCTGTAGTACTCACTCCATAAATAGTGTCTACAGACCCAAGTTTTGTGAAATATTAAGCACCATTGTAAAATGTTTTCAAAGTAGGCATAATTGCCAAGAACTATATATGCTCTCACTCAAATTTATTTGTAATTCAGCTGGAACTGCACATTTAATAACTAGTTATGGATCTCTGAGAATTCCTTTTAAATGCTTTTAAGAACTTTTCAGCTCCTCAATTATTAACAGATGAAGATAAATGTCCATTGGAACAGTGCACCCAAGGATGAGATAGTTTTTCTGTTTGAAGTTTAAACCATTATTAGATGACTCCCTGAACCATTTACTTTATCAGAAACGAGGCAAGAGTCACTGAAATTAACTCTGTGATATACTGCATGCAGGGAACAATATTAGATAAGCAGAATGATAATTATTTTCAAATTTGAAATCTAGAAAGTTGTTGTAACAGTTTCTGTTGTGCAGGCTAGATTACTCTACTATCCTATTCTGTTCATTTCCAACCTCCTTTTTTGCTTACCGTGTGGATAGGACACAAGACAATACAAGACATTACAAGCTGGCATGAGCTTGTTTGCCCATGCTTCCATCTCATAGAGGTTCAAGCCAGACTCTACAGGGTTTATTAGCTTCGGCTCATTGCCATTTTATCACAATTATACAATTTTCATATCAGAGTTGGCTCTCATTCACCTGGCTTTGCAAACTGGCAGTGTGAATCCCTCACCATCTACATGTTTGCATATCTGCACACATTGTCTGAGTATTGACATCTCTTTGTCTAATGGAGAAATTCTATTTTGCTGTAATCTCTTCTATTATAGAAGATAATAAGCAGTGATGTGTCAAAGTNAAAAGGAAAGCATATGGAAAATGTGATATGTTTCTATATTTGTAGTAAAGTTAGTAAAGATGCTTCTTGAATAAAGTATAGTCTTTCCAGTTTGCTTTCTCAGATTTGTATGGTGTGGCATCAGTGCAACATGATTTACAGCGTTTTGTGTTTTGTTTGCTGTGCAGCTCTAAATATTAAAACTAGTAGCTGATTTTCACAAGAATAACTTGGGATTTGCCCCTCTGTGTGATACAAATTGTGTCTTCGTTAATATGAATCATGTTTCCATAATGCCTTTAAAAATTCTGTATTTCAAGCTAGGTAAGTCACCAGTAGCTGAAATACAGATCAGGATTTGTCTTGTACTGTGCTCTGCAAGAGCAGAAAAAGTTGTCAAAAATGCTGTTGTAAGCAGAGCATGATATTCCCCTGACACTGGAGTCACCTGTGATAATTGTGTCCTTCATCTTTTTCTTTCCTGTAGGACTAGTGGCTAGATAGTTGGGGATTTTAACCCAATTGTCTTAGGGTCTTTTGTATGTCAGGTAGTGAGGTCCAAATGAAAATTACTTTCAGATGGTTCCCTGCAGGGACCAAACATTTACCCTCTTTAAATAAGTTTTACACTAACAGACTGTCAGTAAATCAAAGAATATGTAGATTTATGCTGGTTTTGCCATGTAAGGGTCATCAGTTAGAATGTGAAATGTTATGCATTATTCAAACCATAGATATGAATATTTCTTTACTCATATTAAGATATAATCTTATTAACAGTGAAAATTTTAATATCATGAATCATAGTACTTCACAGTTTTGAGTTAAAAATGTATTATGCCACATGCAATCTATGTAACTATAATGAGTACATTTAATGTTAATTCAAGATTGTCCTAATCCAGATGGACAGAGGTTTTACTCTGGTCAAATAAAAAATGAAATCTCATCAGATGAAGGATGCTAGGGTCAGAAGATTCAATTTTTGTGGCATATCAAATTTTTGTATGTCAATGGCAACCTTAATAGATGGTGATGAATAATAAAATGTAATTGTGTCACTATTAAGATAGTTTCAATTATTATCTATTAGCTACATTGTGGAAGATGTGGGTTTGCTGCTTTTTTCTTCTTCTTTTTTTTTTTCCTTAAAAGTGGAGACTCCATTTAAAAATAATATAACCATGTTATAAGGAAAATTTTATTTCAGTGTAAAAATTTTTATCAAATTGCTTCAGCCTCTTCATAATATATAATTGTGTTTTAGGTAAGAGAAGAAGAAATAGAAGAGCTGGATACCTTGCTGAATGATTTCTGTGAACTTCCTGCTCCAGGAGGTGTGGAAA